>OU015492.1:182738997-182821497 GCA_907164885.2 Dolomedes plantarius | reverse complement strand
TACTCTGTTTAAATTTCTTAGCCATATACAGATTGCTCTAAAATATGAACAGATAAATTATGTATATGGACACTAAATTTTCTCTCTCTGTATGGTAATTCCCTATCTTAATGTAAACGGTACTGAAGCAGGAGTGCTTGTATCTAACGTCTTCCCAAACTTATGTTATGGAGGAAGAAAGTATGATTTTTTTATGTCTTTTCTTTATTCAATACCCACTATTCGAGCAAAAATCTCATCGAACATTTTTTCGTTCTTCGCCTCTGCTGCTCACCCCTCAACGTTTTTACGTCGAACTTAAAAGAAAATGGATCTAAAATAATAGTTTTTGTGTTTTTTATTAGGTTCTTTCCTCTGCTTGGATATATCATGCAGCTCAAGTTTATGCTGAAAGGATTTAAAATTTATTCATACTTCAGCACGTTTAAAGCTCTAGGATTCCTTCCCTCTTTCGGAATGCAAGGGTTTAAAGCTATTCAATATCCTGCAATTGTGCCAGGATACACCCTTTTTTCTCTTTTGAATTTTTTTTATAGGTTAACTCGTTGATTCGAAGATATGTTTCGGGGGATTTTTTGAGGGAAGAATTTTCAATAGAGGAAAACGCACAAGATTTCAATATATATAGTTTCATTTGCATATTTTAAAAGAAAGTATTAACGTTGCATTTTCTGCATTATGCTTTATCTCCAGCACGCGTTAAGTATGATGATAATTCTGAATACGAGTGAGGCTCTGATAAAGTAGGTGCATTATATAATTTATCTGCTTGAAAAAGTTTTATGTAGATAGTAGAAATCGATGTTTATCGTTGAATTTATCCAAGGAGTTTTAAATGTATTGAACATTACAAAGTGTCAAATTGTAAAAACCTGATTAAAAACAAATGGATTACAATCGAAATGCAACTGTTGGGGATAAATTATGAAAATATTGAATGGTAAAGTATGTGATGCGGCAGCTTCAAGATTTTTCTGAAATTTTGTATTTTCAAACTACAGGGTTGTCATAAAAAACTTTGCCGATATATGGTCCTCTAGCGACTGTTCCGTTCAACCTATCGAGATGAAATTTTAGATACAGTTATTCAGAGGTATGAGCTCAGGATTCTGTGAACGGCAGCTAAGTGGCGCTCACGGTTACGATTATAGGTACAGAAACTCGAAATTTTCGAATGGCAACATCCCTTTTTACCGTCGCAAATTGCTCAGCGCATGCGTAAACCCTAAAGAGCGTTGGAACTGTACGCATATCACAAAAAACGGACGCATTATGCACGCACAAAAAAAAACCAGCTCTGCGAACGACCAACATTAACACGATCGGCAAGCACGGAGGAAATTTGCATATGACAGAGGTAAGACACCAATGATTCATGACAACACAGATCAGACAAAAGAAAACTTTTATTTGGATTGCACATTTTCCACATGGGTGCCATGCCAGGCCGTTCACAGAGTGGATTTTTGTGCGTGCATAATGCATACCGTTCCAACGCTTTTTAGGGTTTCGCATGCGCTGAACATTTTGCGATGGTATAAAAGGGCTGTTGCCTTTCGAAAATTTCGAGTTTCTGTACCTATAACCGTAACTGTGAGTGCCACTTTGTTGCCGATTACAGAATCCCGAGCTCATACCTCTAAATAACTGTATCTGAAATCTCATCTCGATCGCTTGAACGGAGCAGCCGCTTAAGGTCCATATATCGGCAAAAAATTTTATGACCACCCTGTATTTTAACAATAGAAATACCAAAAATTAACCTATATATATGCTTCTACTGAAATGTTTCATATGACTTCCTTTTGATAAAAAGCTGCATTTAATGCGCAAGACCTTCTTTGCAGGCCATCAATATGAGACTTTTGAGCTTTTAATTGATACACCTCACGGCCATTAAAAATATTGAGAAATGCAATAATTTCTGCCAAGTGTAGAGTTCAAACTCTACGAACTTCTGCTTTTGTGCAAGTTGTAGCATGCTCGAAAATTCCACGGGAATTATCAAGGAAAATATAGCCATTTTCGCCATCTCACATGATGTTTCAGGTATCATAGCGTACAGCTACTCTTAATTCTTTGAAATTGTCCTAACTAGTATTTCAAGCATGGAGCCACCTTTTTAGTACTGTTCAGTCATAAACTGAAATTTCACTTTCCTGGTCTTTTGCTTTGATCATTGTTAGAGTTCTGAAAGGACTTTAAATTCTAAATTCCTTTACGTATATAATCGGAGAAAATCCTCATCTTCGTCTTCAGAGTCTGTGAGTTCATTTTCTTTTCCGCCGACTGATACAAAATATTTACTTTCATTGTCTAATAATAGTTCATCTGCACCCGAAACGATATCGGAGCAATCTCCGCTCAAGGTTTTTTTCCTTCTCGTCGCTTTTATACAAAGTCTTTCCATTCTAGTTACGAAGTTGTGTGGATTCAAGTTACTTTCTTCCTTTTATGGGTGATCGGGGAAATTCCTCATTCTTCATCTTCATTGTCAGTACGCTCATTTTCTTTTCGGCTGACTGATATAAAATATTTACTTTCACTATCTAATAGTTCATCCGAAATCATATCGGAGCAATCTTCATTTGAGTTATTTATTTCGGCTAGTCGGTTAGGACCTCATAGAGGTTTCCTTAGGAGTCGATGAGGATAATGTTTTTCCATTTCTGTTAAGATGTTTTGTGGATCAGTTTATTTATAAGTTCGTATTTGGATTTTGATATGCTCGTTTTAATATTGAGAAGTTTATTTTAAAAAGATGTTTTTATATACCATGTTTTTAAATTTTATGTTGAATCATATAAACTTGATAATTCTATGTATTAGTAAAAACTTTTTTAAAATTGTTTTGATGAATTATCCTATCAACTTGAAGAAAATGAAGTTAATTAGTAGTTAACTTGCGTTTAACTTTTCGTTTCCGTTCCGGCTGATAGATGGCTGCACCAGTCTACAAAACAAAATTAACTGAAAATAACTGAAAATTAATTTAATTCTGCTTAAAGATGGCTAAAAGTATTAAAAAATGCATTGTCATCGTGTTCTGAACTATTCTAAAAGTTTCAAATGTGTAGCTAGTCGGGAAGTTAGTTAAAAATCGATTGCAAGATTTGTACTTGACAAACACACACACAAACACACAAAAAAGAAAGCAAGTTAGTAAAAACATGGTGAAAATCATCTCTAACTCCTTCTTCTATCCAATACCTATGTGAGGAGCTTACAAAACAAGTAGTGTTTAAGTAAAATACTAAAAAATAATTCACAACTATTTCCTTGAAAGGGCAATTTAATATTTATATAGCAAATAAATCATTAGCAAATAAAACATTATTTGCAAACATTATTTTAAAATCATTTAGCAAATTAAACATTATTTCCTATATAAATATATTTATATAGCAAATATATTTTTATAGCAAATAATGTTTTGATGAATTATCCCATCAACTTGAAGAAAATGAAGTTAATTGGTAGTTAACTTGCGTTTAACTTTTCGTTTCCGTTCCGGCCGATAGATGGCTGCAACAGTCTACAAAACAAAATTAACTGAAATTAACTGAAAATTAATTTAATTCTGCTTAAAGATGGCTAAAAGTATTAAAATAATGCATTGTCATCGTGTTCTGAGCTATTCTAAAAGTTTCAAATGTCTAGCTAGTCGGGAAGTTAGTTAAAAGCGATTGCAAGATTTGGACTGGACAAACACACACACACACACACACACAAACAAACAACAAGAAAGCGAGTTAATAAAAACATGGTACAAATCAAATGTTTCTCAAAGATTTTCGATAAAAAAATACAAATTCCAAGTAGCAGTTACATCTCAGCGAGGAGCAGTTTCATGATTTTAAATTATTTAATCTCTTATGGGGAGAAATCGATATTTTATTTTCTGGAATTTGAAATTCAGTCATTTCTCAAACGATTAATGATTTTCTCATAGAACAGAACTAGCTGTAAGCTACGTATGAGCATTTTTTCAAGTTTTTGCCTGTCCAGTTCCTTATCTATGCAATCCTGAGTTTCAATAACTATCCATGAATTAGTGAGAGGCTTATATTAAGTAATATGCAATATATGGTAGATATTGAATTCGGAATTTAGCCGTAAAACATTTCGTCTTTTTAATACTATTATAAATGGTGAGGGATGGGTAGAAATTTCAGAAGGAAAATTTTCGGTTTCAAGCGCTCTAGTTATTACAACATCATGCTAGCATCTATAATTAGGAAAAAAATTCAGGTAGTCTCCTCTAACGAAAATATCGCGGGTTATTAACGTAGGATTACTTATCGTTGCTTACCTCTTTAGTATATACTAGCGGCCCGTCCCGACTTTGTCCGGGTTGAACAAAATATTATACCAATAAATTTCCAGTTGATAGCCAATAAATTGTAAATATTTTTTTACCTTAATAATAACCTAAATAATACCTTAAATTAATTTTATGTTAGTTAATAATTAAAATAAATTTTTTAAAAGAAAAAGGCGTGCCGAAGAACGGCTAGGTTCGAACCGCTAGCGTCAGAACAGAAGCCCACCGCGATAGCACCACGATAACGATCGTTGAAATCTTCGGAACAAAAAGCGGTAGAAGACAGTAGCGGAAACAATGGAGATTGTTAGGATTAAGCCCCTAACTTTATTTCTACTGATCAGATATACATAATATATAGCCTATGTCCATCTGGAATAATGTACCTTTCAAACAGTGAAAGAATTTTTCAAATAGGTACAGTGGTTCTGGGGATTATCCTCCACGTACAAAATCGCTCTCTCTTTATATATAAGTATAGATATTGTACCAAATCCGAGCGACGGCAAGATGTTCTAAAAAGTGAATTTCAAATACAGAAATATGCCAATTACCGCAAATTGAATAACAGATTTTTATATAACATTAAATCTTCAATACACTTCTTCACTACTTGCAGAAGAGTAGAAATAATAAAAACATTGAATCTTCGCTGGAAGCTGAACAATTCCAGCACCTAAGAACTTTTCTTAACAAGGAGGGATCTAGAGATATTAATTAATTAATATAACAGTTATTAATAAGTAGCGTACGACAACATCAATCTCCTTCCTTCTAAGGACCTCGTCTTATACCAGCCGAGAATAAAACATTTTACAAGAAGAATATAACCTATTGAAAAACCTCAACCGATCGCATCCAAAACAAATTTAGAACTGATCTTTTTATTCCAGACTCTTATTCACCCAGGAAACAAAACCCGTGTTGCCACACCACTCAACCAAACCATTTTCCAACAATAGACCCAAGAGCAGGATTTATTACTTACTCCATGGTAGACGCGTGAACGTGCTAAACCATTGTTTTATTTAACGTGGACTCCAAAACATAGCATGCTGGCTATAACACGCCAAGTTGACCCCAAACTCGTAACAATATGTATGTATGTGTTACGTATATATATATATATATAATATTTATGTATATATATGTGACGAAATTTTGACGCATTTTGGTACTTTTCTGTTTAACTGATTACTGCTTGCCCAAGCGATACAGACTGACTGTGATTGGCGCACTGCCAAAATTATCACTCGCGAAGCAGGACGGTTTTAGCTTCTGAAATTTTGATTTCTGGAGGACAGTTATGGAGGAACGTAATCCAACGTTAAAAATTACCACTATATATTTTTCTCTATTGTGGGCTGGATATTGACTCTCAGGAACTCCAGAAATAGTAAAACCAGAGGAATTATGCAAATTGTATTAAATTTAACTGTTCTCGACATTAGAGAATACTATGCACTTTCGAGAAATAGTTTTAAGTTTTATTTCCTGTTATAACTTTTGAAAAACCGTTTTAAAAGCCCCTTACCATTCTCCCTTGGTTTCTACAAATTGCAAGAGAGGACGAGACAAAGCAAATTACCGGACAGAGTTCACAGACAAGTGCGAGACCCCGAGACACTTGTATTTGAATTATTTATTATTATAAGTTGAATGAGAATAAAAAAATCCCAAACTTAATGGATTGATAGAAAATATGTAGAGGTTTTTAGAAGAATATAAAATCATACCCAAGTTCACATTTCAGAGAGAGAGGACATGGGGAGGACTTGTTGCAAATCGCGAATTACATCTATCAAAATGAAAATTATCATATATTTTCTTAAGGCTGCGATGTACTAAGAAAAAAAATCGTATTTCCCTTTTCCTCTTCTTGCAGACTCTTGTGGTGGGAGGAGTCCAGTTGTCAGTTCGAGAATTACACCCCCCCTTAGAATTCATATTTTGAGGCATTGTAATGGCTCTCTCTCTATAGGGGGGTTAAACACTGCTCCCAAATTTTTTATTTAAAATATATTTTTGTCAACTATTTACAGGTATATAAATGCTTATAATCAAATAAAATTGGTATTGTCAGATAGCCTGAACTTTTCTGCAACGCGCTAAAGGATTCCTTTTATAAATTTCGTCCACCGAAGGAATTTATGAGCGTTTAAAACACACTATACCAGATTTTTCCCCGAATAATTTAAATTTTAAAATATTAATTGCATTGTTTAAAAAAAATCGAAAAATGTACACAAATGTAAAATTTTTTCTCTATGACGGAGTACAATTTAAAAAAAAATCTTTGAATCCAAGTCGTCAATCCGTGGACAAATTTTCTCCATAGGTTAACATTGAGGTGAGCGAATCCAATAGGGTTAATACATAACAGCCTTAAAGCCGCCATGATGTGCCAGTTTGTTGAAATGTGTATGCCTTATTGACAATAAATTTTACATGTAATGTAGTTGTACGCGACCATTACATTTTAATCTGTTTCATAAAAATGAAAGTTTTGAGAGAAAATTCTAGTTCAGTTTATGATTTTGGTTTCTTTTTCAATGCTTTGCCTAGTTTAAAATTTTTTTGGCAAGTTATGCAACCGATACATGGCACACGTTCCTAATAGGTTAAGGGGGTCCAGGACACAAAATTCTTCAAATATTCGAAAAAAATGTTATTGCATTAAAAAGTTTTCTGTCTTTTTCCGCTTAAAATGACGTTTAAGTCATGTTTCTATCTTAATTAGAACAGGAGATATTAATTTTTTGTTTTGGAACATTCTAATAGTAGCCTATCTTTCTTTAAACCTTTAAATACGTTTTTCTACATGATGGGTTTTTTCACCATTTCTCAACTTTAAATTTTTATAAGTCAAGAACCGTTAAAGATAAATGGTTCAAACATGGAACATGTCTTTTCCAATAATTTTGCTTTAATTCTGATTCAGCAAATTCGAAAAAAAAATATTTACTTTCGAAAACATGATTTTTTAAAAATAAATTACATAATGTTTTTTTTAAAATTTTTAATGTAATTATTTATTTTTTTTTTAAGATTAATATTTAAAAAAATGTTGAATCAAAATTAAAACTTATATATTTCTGTTTAATTAAATGAAAAAATTTGGAGATTCGACAAATAATATTTCGAGTTATAACGATTTCACATTAAACCACTTTTTTTTAAATTTACAATTTAAAATTTTTTTAAAATCTTTATGAGAAATTTTATGATGTGATTTTGTTTATAAATTATATGGTTAACCATCACAAAAAAATTCAAAATGTTTACTCAATAAATAAAAAAAAAATTATATGTGTCCCGAACACCATTAAAAACTACTATTTTGAAATACATTTGGATGAGTTAAAGCTAAAGATTACCTCTAAACAAGTAATGTATATTTGGCTAGCAAACATATTAAATTACATAGTGTTTTACCACCCTCTTGCTTTTTTCTGTTGAGCATCTTTGAGTATTACTTGTCTTGTTTCTGATTGTAAAGCCACCAATGGCTCAAGCGACTGAGTGCATGTTCTGGAATTCAGTTTAAGATTATATCTTTTTATGCTCTGTGTAGTCTTGGTAATACTTTTAGGGATATTGAATCAGAAACAATAAAGTTCTCCATATCATCTGTTTATAAAATAGCGGTTACCAAACCGGCTGTTGCTAAGTCTTTTCATAGAAATTAATTAAACACGGCTTCCACTATTTCTGTTAATTGCTAATACTCATTTAGATTCCAGTTACACTGAATAAACAGTGTAGCAGATCTAACATTTCCATAGATTTTTGTTAACGTTTTTCAATTTTAATCCAGAGGCTCAAAAGTTTCGAGTTATGAAAGGGAAATTTTTTAACTGAAAGAACTATAGTAAGCTAAAGTATTGTAATTTTTGTCTATTATTATTTCTATTTGGAAAGTTACTTAACATATGATAAATCAGTCTATAAATTACCATTTATGTCATTTTTAAACCATATTTTATGCTTTATTTACCAGATTCTCTTGAATTGTGTTTTATAATAAGGAATAATGTAAATGAATATGAACGACGTGTTTTGTAAATATCGGTAGTTTAAAAATTAATTAAATTCTAGACATCTTACGTCATTTTATTTTTCAACTCTTTAACCTTACAACTGTGATACAGCTTTCGTTGTCTCAAAATTAATTAATGTACATATTAATAAATTATTCCTCATGTATTATTTCTGATGTCGGATATTTTATTTTATGAAAATTTTACTCAAAGTCAGCATGTCCTACTTTGTCATTTAAATTATAAAAATTTGAGGGAGATTTATAAAAAACCAAATTACATTAATTTTTTTTTCTCTCTCGTTAAGTAAAAGAAAACTCATTTCCAATCTTTGCCCTTATTTATTTATCTCTTCTCTTTTTAGTTTTTTTTTTAAATCCTAAAATTTAATTAATGAAGATATGATTTGAACGATGCATATTAAACATCATGATTTTAATTAATTCTCTAATTCTTAAACACATTTTTGCCTTTTTCTAATCATAAATATGCGCTTAACACGCAATATTTTCCAATTCAGTGTTTAAATTGTAATTAATTTATAATTTATTGTTAGAGATAATTTTAAATATCTATAATCTACTGTTTTATTTTAAATATCTATATTTCTCTACATAGTCCATTGCTGGAGGTACATTTCTTATTTTATTCTAAACTATTACTTTAAAAAATTGTTTTATGCACGTTAACAAAACGATTATTATAGTTAAATATTTATATTTTACTATTCTTAATTATTTATGTAAAATTTATGGAAGTTAATTGTATAAATCAAAACTCGTTTATCAGTTTTGGACACAAATAATTTAATATATAAAAAATATGCATATTTAGCTTTTTATTCAATCTTCTTTTGAAGAATCTACAGAACTGAAAAAAAACTTGATTAGTTATTTTATGAATATTTCTTGCGAAAATGGAGGAAGAAATGAAAATTTTTTGACAAATTATTCTGATTTGAAATATGAAGGAATAACATAATGAGACTAAAATTTGATGTATAGAGACATTCCTGCTATTACAAAACATTTACAAGTATTTTAACATAATTTAAAAAGTAATGTTGTGTTAAATTATCTGTTTTCAGAAATTAATACGTTACATGAAGCATCTTTATTTCATAACTGTCAGCGCTAATATATATTATGATAATATTGTGAATCTATAATTTTTTCAGAGAATAACGTGGTAACATTGATTTTTAGACATTTATTCCATTAATGAAGTGATAACATAAATTATATTCCAGTTTGTAACGAAAGTAAGGATTTTGCATGAGAAATGGGCATATCATTTTTTTGACAGTTGAACAGTTTTATTTAATCGCTGTCACATGAATACACTTCGAAAGACATCAGAATTGTCTGTGGAAGGGTAAAGTTTTACAAGTTGAAGGCATAAAATCAGTTATCGGACGCTAGTTGCTAGCTTGTTAACAATTTTTTCTACCTCATCAGCATTAATATTGTTGGGTTATTTGCAATGATGACTAGCAGAGTGGTTACATACAAGCTTTATTTACAGCACCAGCTATATATATTAAGAAAAAGCCTGAAACGAGGAGTGCCTACGGGACTGGCCCCTCTGGTAAACACATCCGCACGTCAGAGAGACAAGAGTCGAAGTGCAGATATTTGTACGCCAACCTTGGCGGCGGCTGAGCTTTATCGCAGCCTTTGGCGACAAACGGGGAATGGGCATTGAATATCCCTACAAATACTTATTGTCTTTATTAACTTTAAAAAAACCTTTACTTTTAAAGTTTTTGTATTATTTTAAACTGTTAGATTTAATTCGAAATCGTCTTCCTTCTAGAAACACCAAAGCATGTATCTCACTGATTTTCTCCCCTCTCACCCTCTAACTTTAGATATGTTTACAAATTTCGGCATTTTATGCTTTTACTTTTTCCCGACTGATATTGTATTTACGTCTATTATGTCTTCCAGGTTTCATTTTTCTTTACCTTTTATTACCTTCTGTTTTGACATCTCATTCGCACAGATTGATTACACCAGTGTATAGTATCTATGAAAACAACGATGAAGTACTTTATATTTAAACAATCTTCCCCTTCATGGTTGATATATTTTCATATCTTAACAGTAGAAAAATTCTCTATTCTTTCAACATAAAACTGGAAATCAACCTGTCCCTATAGTTTTATTCCTACCTGAATATATTTTACAATTTGTATCATATTTTGTGTAGTTATTCATTTGGAACAGTGTGGAATATACATAGTACCTTAAATCGCAAGCAATCCACCCCCATTCTCCTAATTGCTTATCTTACCATTTATGGTCACCTATAAGCTTCCTTAGCATTATGTTCTCATCTATGTCAGCAGATGGAACATTGTTAAATCTTTAGAGAGGGTTATTTTTAGATTTTTTTAACATTACCACAAATACTTATCCATATACATTTGAAATGGCATTTTTGATAAAAATATCAACTTACCACTTATACAATAATATCAAAGTCTAACCTTTTATATTCTCAATTATATTTGAATTATCTTTTTATATTAACTAAGAGCCTAGTAACAGTCATTTTAACAGAAGTTGTCAAAGAATAACAGGAAGTAGTTTTTTCTCAAAATGAATTTTTCCTCATTCCTCTAGAAGCAAAACATCCTGCAGTGAAAAGTTATTCATGAAATGCCTTAAAATTTTGAAGAGTTGCTTTTCAAATCTTTAAAAAGGTAATCTATATAAAGGGACTAAGCTCATCGTTGTAGATATATTAGCTTTTTTGTTTACACTGATAGGAATTGCAAATGACAATGAATTTTAAGTAATTATTATGTACATCAGTACTTCAACTGCAACAGCTTCTGAGATAAACAGAATATTATCTTGGGATACCGTAGAGAAAGATATTATCTTCTTTCTACAATGTATAAAATGATAATATATTTATTTAATTTTGAGTTATCACGTTTTACAAAATTGTCAAATTTGCCTCCATATTTTCCAGTTTTCTCCTTGAAAAAATTATTTTAATGTAACAGCTAAATTTTTTATGAATTTTACCGAAGTTTTAGCTCACATGTCATTATAAATAAAAAATAGATAAAACAAAATAAAAAAAAGATAAAACAAAATAAGACAAAAAAAATGAAGAATCACCTCCGAAGGTGGATGGATACCAAGCAAGGTCTATTGTGCCTAGAAATGCTGATTAGTAAATTTTCAACTTTTACTACTGAAGAGAAGAATGCAGCCTCTGTATCAACAGAAATCGTCAAATTTATATACCTTTTTATGTAGAGTCATTCTTTGCAAAATATGCCCGGTACATATTTTTCTGAATTCAAACAAGTTGAATAATTTTAATTACTTTTACTGAAATATTTTCCTACAGAAATTCGAAGCTTTACAGCAGTTTTTCATTTAAACAGAATGATGGTATTTGAAAAAATGCTTTCATTCTTTTAAAAATTTACTAATAACGTTAGCCACAAATTTTTTCTTTTTAGATAATGCGTGTATAAAGTTTTCATTGCATCGAAGCCCTGAAATCTACAGCTCTTATTGTTCTCGAAAAGATTTTCAATATTAATATTTTATTCTTGGAGCATTCTTTAATAAGTGCAGGTTGAATTTAATTCTTTTGTCTGTTTACCTCAAGTCGCATCGGTATTTTTTTCTTAAAAAAAAAACCCAGCAAATCAGATGCGTAGCATGCATTTTAAACATCAAGCTGGGAATCGATTTTGCGATACATTGTACAAAGTTACTTTAAGTTGTTTGAATGCTTCCTCGTGCTAAAAAGGAAAAAGTTTTGGAAACTTTTTCCCCCTACTAACTTTGATACAAAACGGCCGGGTACGCTGGAGATACACCTTTTTTTTGTGTATAGAGGACTTTTCTTTCAGGGTGTTTTTTTTATTACTTATTTTTTTTTTTTTGTTAGGTCTGGTTATGACGGTTACAAATGACATGTGCTGAATTACATTATAGATGTTGAAAATAATCTTTCATGTGCGAGTTAACCACCATCATGTTATTCAGTATTATGTAGCCGATGAATATATTGAATGAAATATGTTCCTTTGGAGGAATTATCTTACATTTTGCCTAATTTTAGCCTCACCTCAGTCGTGCATATTGAAAGTTGGGGTACACAATTTAAGGGAACGGTGGACATTAAAATTTACTTTTTTTACTTTTCATCATACAGATACGAAATTTTGTACATATGCACATTTCACTATAAATAAATAGAATACCTTAAAAGAAATTTCCAATCTCATTATAATTTTAAGATTTTTAAAAAAAATTTAAATTTATAAACAAAATTTTAAAATGCTCCTTGCTACTTAATTTTTGAGATATTTCCTCGATTTTGCATTTTAATCTCTTTAAACTGTATAACAAAGAAATCGGGGTATCAATTATTTAATCCCTTGGATAGTTAATATTTGAGAGCTTTTTTTCTGAATTCCATCCCGATTTTCATCAAAATTTTGCCTTTTGAAAAGTTATAAATCAAATTTAATTACCTTAATGAAGTCGAATTGTAAAATGCATACCCAGTTCTTTTGTAAACAGCATCAGAATTCTTTTTTATCAATTTCATGAATTTTGAAGAAAAATTAAGTAGCGTGGAGCATTTAAAAAAATTAACAACCTTGAAAAATCTGGTTTGAGAAATACAGATTTAAAATTTATTACTACACTTACCCATTATAAATTACTTTTTAGAAGCTTCATAAATGATTTTTTACTTGAAAAAAATTATTTTGGTACTAATAATCTACAGAAATATATATATTATTTACAATAACACAATCAGTATTACAATGACGAGATTTGCTGAAATAAAGGTCCACCGTTCCCTTAAAGTAGAAAAACAGAGGAAAAGTAACTTTACAGTTGCAACCCTTTGTATAAAACTAAAATACTGAGTTTGCCTGTAATTCAATAAAGAAAAAAAGGGGCTTCAATGTTAAGAACAGGGCACAACTTGAATAAGTATAAACATAATTACATAAAAATTGTTAAAATTAAGCCAATAATTCCGTTGACCTTATAAAAGCCTAATTTCTGTTACAGTACCAACTGACATTTTTAAAAGTTATTAGGGCATGAATGTCTTACAGTAAGATGTCTTCTATTGATAAGTAGTAAAGAAATAAAATGAAATTCAAAGGTTGTCATTTTTCACGAGAAATCACTTCAAAAATGGATAAAAACACGAATGGTTGCTGACTGGAAGTACGGCAATGTTTAAATATATTTTATAATTAATTTACTAAATAAATTTTAAAACCCTAGTTCATTTTAAGTTGTTATATATCAATTTTATTTTCAGAAAAGTGACATTGATCGGTAATTTGGACTTATGGCGAAAGAAAAAAAAAATGTTTTTATATTTTTGTAAAATGACGTATCAACCAAAACTACCCTCAGAAGCATAGTTTCTAGAGCTCAGGAAAGTTATTTCTAAAGAAATTAAAATGATTCTTTCCAATTTTTTATTTATTATTAATAGAAATAACTTGTAATATTCAAATAATATTGATACGACCTTCAATTCAGAGCATTATAGTAATTAGGTTAAATTATCCAGGGCCTACAAATTGTGAAAAATCAAACAGGCACAAGTTGTTTAGCACACACTGAAAAATGAGGTGTCATAACTATTCCCGGATGTTTTGG
Organism: Dolomedes plantarius; assembly: GCA_907164885.2. Lineage (NCBI taxonomy): Eukaryota > Metazoa > Arthropoda > Arachnida > Araneae > Dolomedidae > Dolomedes > Dolomedes plantarius. The sequence goes on along the minus strand of OU015492.1, from coordinate 182,807,464 downwards.
ACACATGAAGATGTTTGAAAGTAAGACTAGAAAACGTAAAAGACTAGAAAACGTAAAAGACTAAAAAACGTAAAAGACTAGAAAACGTAATTAAAGATTCATTAAGTCTAAATTGAAATTTCTGGACAATATTATATTAAGGAGATTCACGACCCATAAGTCGAAGAAATAAGGCATATTTTCATACTTTTTGACTCTTTGTAACTATTTCAATTTACTCCTAATTTTTCCAAATTTTATGTATATGATAAATTGATATATTTATTTTAATAAACAAATTTTCAACTCTAAAAATAATTTTAAATAATTTTTTTTTAGATGCTTTAGATATACCTTGTTTTTTAAGTATTTTTATTGTATACTGGCTTGCGCGCAGAACTATGAAATTAATTTTACACTTAAATGTATAATTCCTATTTTATATTTAAAATAAATAATTCAAAATGCAATTGAACATAAAACATTCAACATTAAAATATTTTTTCAATTTTTTAAAACTGCTCAAAATATGCTTAAAATTTCCTTAAATTTTTGCATTCATTTACTCCTGAAAAAATAACGATATGTGCAGTGATTGCAATAATTTTATTTCATACGCAATAAAATAACATGATTATGCAGTGATAAAAATTTCATGGAATTATGTTTCATAGTTTTTGAGATATCAGTTGCGGAATGATGCAAAATTGCATTTTGAGAAAAATACATTAAAAATGTTTCTTACCATAAACTTGATCAGTAATTAAATATTTAGAATATCAATATCTCCGGAACTAAGCGGAATATTTTCATGTGGTTTGTTTTATTTTGTTCAGAAGTGATCAGCCTTTAACATATATATATATATTTTTTAAATCGAATGCTTTAAAGATTTAAGGGTAGTGAGTCCCTTTAAGAGAATTAAATAATCTGTTAATACTATTCTAATATTAGTTGGTGGAACTAACCTTTTATTAGCACCTGAAAAAATTACGAACAAAAAACTTCAAAATATATATTCTGGACACGAAATCTATGACACACCTGTGTTATGTTCAAATGCAGTAAAGACTCATTAGACAAATAAAAAGGCCTACAAAGTTTATTTTCCAATACCAGGCAAAGTTTATTTTCCCTTACACCTATTATTTTCTCTGTAAAAAGAAATGTATTCTTTTTTCTTTTTTCCTCTCTATCGGTGACAAGAAAAGAATCATTGATTAAAGTTGATACACTTCTGAAAGTCATTTCCAAATAAATCTTACAACAGTGGAAATTTTCTTTGATCATCGTTTGAGTTAAAGATTTAAAAATGCCATAGAAAAATTGTTACTTCATTTTGCTCACAAAACAATATTTTTTTAGTGCAGGTAAACTGAGATATGATCGAAAAAACTTTCTTTTTTTCTGTTTTGGTTTAGCTAATATGATGAAGAGGTCCTCATTTTCTAAGAATTGTTTTAAACTTTGACAGCTGGTTGGAAATTGAACCATTTAGCTATGTGATATTTTATATTTTTGTACCATTTTAAACGTTGTTATGTCCATATTTTTTCTAAGTGTTTGGATTTTATTTCGTAGCTTTTCCTCTGAACTACTCAAAAGCAAGCTGAAACTTTGTTGACTTTTCATTTTTCTTGTCATTAAGCCACCTGATTCTCAATTCAGCAAGCGAGATGGATTTGTAATAGATGATAAGTGCATGAACAATTATTTGTCATTGTAGGTCGAATATAGTTTTGAGGACAATAGTAAACATAAAAAAGAGAAGGGTTCACTAATTCTTAATAAAACAGATATATGAAAGACATAGGAGTGGTGTAGGATCAAAATTAGCAACCTCCATCAGACATTTTTTTGCGGTAAAGGGCAAAGAGTTATATCCTATGCATTCTTGAACATATAAATTTGATATGACGTTTAAAAATAATCTCAGATTATTTTTTATTAGTTGGCTCTTTTCCAAGAATATTTTCGTTTTTAACTTATTGAAATAGTATAAGAAAGTATCCTTAACATTTAGCTTACGGGGTCCATTTCTCTGATTCCCTGTTTACAACAGGAAATTTCATACCCCCTTTGTAAGAACGTCCATTAAGGGGTTTTAATTTATATATATATATATATATATATATATATATATAACTAAAAATAAATAATCCAAATAAATAATAATAATAAATAATGATAGATAAATATAATAAGAATATAGACAAAATACAAAGAGAAATCAAGCACTCAGGACATCCACGCACCAAAGGAAAGATTCTGTATAAGTGCCGGAACTGAACCATAAAACAACATAGAGGTAACCGAAAGGTCTCTTCATCAGGGAGCCTAACCAAATCAGTTACCTCAAGGGGAACTTTCTGAATAGGATGCAATGTAAAATATAAACAAATGAAATAAACAAAAAATAAAAAGCAAGCATAGACTGCTAAATCACTTTAACTTAAAACCTACCCTGCAAAGAAAACATAAAACATTTTCAATAGAGGATAGCGCAGAAGCTTCATATCCTCATAATGAAAATATACAAATATAACTAAAAATTAATAATCCAAGAGAGATAGATAAATATAATAAGAATATAGACAAAAAAACAAACAGAAATTATATATATATATATATATATATATATATATATATATATATATATAGATATATTATATATATATAATTATATATATATATATATATATATATATATATATATATATATATATATATATATATATATATATATATATATATATATATACTAGCATTATTGCCCGGCGTTGCCAGGGTACATATATAGATATAAAATATTTCATGCATTCCATGAAAAAATACTGGGCTGCACTCCCGCTCTTCATGTTCATCTGGCCAGACAGAATGCGCTTAGCACGTTTCTACTGAAATGATATACAAACAATAAGAAAGAAAGAAACTTTGAGCCTGCTGTCCTTCGTCTGATTTTAAGGTCATTCCCAACCCTTTTTCTCCCACTCATTGGAATTCGACCCCCCCCCCTCTCCGTCATCTTCAAACCACCCCTCTTAACGCAGCTGGTCGAGGGGAAACCACAGGGGGTAGACGCACCTCTATCGGGCACAAAAAACATTAAAAAATTAATTTAAAAAAAACTAATTGAGCCCCAAATTTCGTTTTTCCTGATTTAAGTTTCTCGGGTCTAAAACATTAACTGTGTCAAATTTGGTCCCGGTGGGTGAAACAGTGTATGATTCTATAGCGGACAAACAAACAGACAAGCTCTTTTATATATATATATATATATATATAGATATATATATATATATATATATATATATATATATGTATAGATATATTATATAGATATATATATATAGATATATATATATATAGATATATATATATATATATATATATATATATATATATATATATATATATATTCATTCTTGGGCCCGTATTCTTGGGATGCATGCTATACCACTCCGTAAGGAAAAAGTTAACTGAATTTTGAAAAAAAATAGAGATTGCTAGTTTTAATTCTACACCACTCATATAAAGAAATTTATCATATTAATCCATCTAAATAAAATCTTTTAAAATGAAATCTTGGATTATTTGCGACAATTATTATGTCTCGTTATTATTTTCTACTAGGTGTTGTGCTATGTTTAAATAAAAGTCTAATCCGAACGCTCCTTTCCTGAAGTTTTGAATAAACTGGGTCTATTTTACGAGTAAAATTTAATATTTATTCTCATATTCATCATTCCTTCAGTTTGTTTCAAGCCTTGATGACTCCAGATTAATAGTCCTTTTACTAACTTAATTACTAAGACTTTGATAAAATCTATCGGTACGTCAATCATGATTTCAGGATTAATTAAACATAAGTTTATTAGGCCCATAAGGTTGAAATGATTAAAACTTCAAGTATTTCTCTTGATAAGAATAAACTTTCGTATAAGTATCTTATGCTTATCTATATAAACTAAAGATTGCATATAACAATTGATAAAGTATATTCAAATCCGAAAAATGTCAGTTTTCTTTTAAAGTTCCGGTAAATAGAATGACATAAGTGGATCTATGATGATTGATCCAAATATATATCTTTCATTATATTGACTGATCGTAATTGATGGATAGGCATCATATTATGGATCTGTATAAAAGATCTCCATGAAATTATATTTTTAACCAGTTTGTTTATTATTTCTAGGAAATATGTACCATTTTTAATCTAGGAAATATATACTATTTTTAATATGTACCATTTTAAATATTTTGTATAAACTACATAATGAGAGCTGTGTATAGTTTTCTGTTAGCGATATCTATGAAAGCAAAACTTTCTAAGATGAAAATTCAACGATTAAAACTTACTTATTTCATTTAACTTCTCTTTCACAATGAAATGAAATTTCTTAAACATTTTTTAAGGTTCGCCCTAATACCGTAATATTAAATGGTCCTTCCATCGCTAACACAAATAAAATTCCTGTATATCTTTAAGTAAATGTCTGTGGTCTATGCTCCTAATTCAAAATTAATTCATGAATTGATCCTTTATGACATTCAGAACAGTATTTTAAACCTGTAAACTCATCGGATATTTATAAGTAAACTTCAATACAACGATACACGAATGCATGAATTTATATAAATTTCATTTATATTTATGTTATTTTAAAATATCATATCATTCTATTTCCCAAACTTTGCAATCTGTAAGAACTCCTAAATATTGAAGGGGAAAATATAACATTTTAGGATATGTTATTTAAAAATAAGTTTAAAGCAACGTTTATTTTAAATTCGGAACATCGCACCTCAAAATTATTTAAAAATGAGGGCAATATATGAGAAGTTATAAGTTCCTTAATATGTAAAATATTTCTCTTTTAAAATTCATATCCGAAAGTTTTCAGTGAGTTTTTAATGACTCCTGAGCTTTGTGCTGTATTTTATGAAGCTTCGATTCTACCTTATTTTGCATTTTGTTTAGTGTCTTAATGTGGGACCGATACAACAATTATTTTTAGTCATCCCATGAATAACTTTTAAAGTAGGTCTTATACAAGCGTTTTTCAAATTCACAGTCATTCATATTATCTTTCATTAAATGTCTCTATAGCATCAGATCATGCAGCTAATTCTTTTGCACGGTACTTCCCTAGCACACCTAATGCCAATTAAATCCAACCAACTAACCAAGCAACCCGTATCATATTATAACATTTCTAATGAAATGTGTGTTGGAAAATTCTTTCAAATTCTGAAATGAAGCCGTAATTTGTATATATAATTTTACAATGAATGAGTGCATATCTATATATATAAAACAGTTCCATAACTGATTGACTGACTGATTGACTGACTGATTGACTGACTGACATACAACGCACAGACCAAACCGCTGGACCTTAAGGACTGGAAATTTGCATGGCGATTCTTCTTATAGTGTAGGGGTGGACTAAGAAAGATTTTTGAAAAATTCTTCTTAGATTTTTTAAAATTAAATTTTTAAGCTGTTTTAGTATTTTTTTTAAAGTTTGTATTTAAAATAATAATTTGAGGGTTATGAAGTTTCTATTACAAGAAAGATCATAAAAATTCCTTTAAAGTGAAATCTTTTTCAAATTTTTACCTCCATTTTCTGATTTTTAGTGAATTTTTAAAGATTAAATTTTAGAATTTAATTTATTAAATGCTGATCACGTGATTTCTTTTTCTGGTACTTTAAATAAATTTATCGTCGCGTCCATAACAATGAAATAGACAAAAAAAATTTACCCTTGTTAATGCGGCAGACGATTGGACATTATCAAAAAAAAATGTTAAAATACAGTAAAAGATATGTTCCTCAAACTGTACTTTATTAGCTGTACTATATTCTTTAGTATGTCCTATTAGATTTAATTTGAATATTTTCTTCTACATTATTTTGTCTATAAAAATATCTCTTACGATGTTTTTATAAATATATTTTTTTGTTTTTTTACATCAGTTGTATACATTAATCGTCGTATTTATTATATATATATATATATATATATATATATATATATATATATATATATATATATATATATATATATATATAATATATATATATATACAGTCGAACCTCCATATATCGAAGTAGCATAATGCCGGACAAAAATTCGATATATAGAATTGATCTGAGTTTTATCATAATTCTACACATTAAAATTATTCACATTAAGATTAAAGCTAATTTTCGTATACGAAACTCCATTTCAAATTTATATGCGAATCACATTAAATGAAAGTTAATAACTAAAAAATGAATTAGTATAAAAAATTTATTGAGTACTATATACCTTTAAAAAAACAATGCAGACAGTGGTTACAGTGATCACAGTTACATTCTTTTTTTAAAAAAAACAAAGAATATCTTGCTGAACAGCCAGTTTTGCGGAAAGTTAATCAAAGAAATGCTCGCATTTATTCAGTCCACTAAAAACTTCATCACGGAAAACACATTTTCCGTGAATTGAAGTCCACGACGTATTGTTTCAAACGCCAAAAATTGAGAGATTTTATTCTAAAGTGGAATAAAACCTCCCAATATGTACGTAGTGGAAAAAAAAGTCGATATATAGAGATTTTTTCGATATATAGAAACAGTTTTTCTATGTAATGAACATGGAGATTTGCTAAGAGTTCGATATATAGAAAATTTCGCTATGGGAAAGTTCGATATATGGAGGTTCGATTGTATATATATATATTTTGGCATTAATTGCATACATTGACCGTTGTATTTAATTTGAATGTACTCCGTTGCGAAGTGCGGGTTTTAAGCTAGTACTATTATAAGAAAGGTAGTATAATAGTAGATTTATCCAGTGAGATGACAAGGACATGTAATGACCGAAAGGTCTGAAGGTGTTATGGTTCATTACGGTTCGAGACTAATAACCCTCTTGAAATTACTATGGATTTAAAAGGACAAGGGACTTTCAACCTTGTTTTTTTTTCAGTATTTTATTCTCATATACAAAATTTCAATTATTAATATTATTTTCTACTATGTTGAAGACACTTAGAATTCACAAATAATTATTTTGTGGAAGAATACCTGCTTTTTTTTTAAATCTTCAAAAACATTAGCAGTTTTCATAACACTTCATGCACAATACTTTTCTTCTTATTTCATCCAAATTTCTCAATATTCTTGAATGAAGTGTTTTCCGCAAACTTGTGTATAATTCTTTGACACCACAAATATTGTTCAAATTTACATACCATGAAGGAAAGAAAAAACTAAAATAACTGGCAAATTGAAAAATAACTAGTTGGTACCCGTCAAAACGTGACGGCTAGATAGAAAATAACATTACTATCACACAAATTATACTCAACACATCATCATCAAATGTTGAAAATCAATGCGCAGAAGCAAATTAATGTGTTTAAGCGGCCTCGTGCTTAGTGAGTATCTAAAGCCAGATTTAAAAATGTCAATGGGCATGCACAGAAAGCAATTTTATTTAATTGTAGATTATCGCTAATTAAGCAGTACGAAATGTAAAATTTCCATGAGGTTTAATCTTATATTTCACAAACATAATTATCATAAAAATAAAAATGGCAGAGAGAGATCTAGAGAGACTCCTCGGAATAAACGTATTTATCATTAAAACATGTCACTAGGCATGCGCAGAAACAGTGAGTTTCTAAAGCCAGATTTAAACATGCCACTGAGCATGCGCAAAAATCAATTTTTTAATTGTAAATTATCGCTAATTGATAGAAATTGCGGTTACAAAAACCAAATTTGACAAATATAAAGATTACAATCTTTCGCTTAAGACTAAAATGAAGTAAATTGATGCAGTAGTTTTCTCTCACGGACTGCCCAAAAAGTCGGCTTAGCAACTTAAATATATAGATTATTAATGACTTTAGATTCATACAGAAAAATAATTGCACAATTAAGTTTTTATATGTACGGTAAACTTATATTAAAAAATGTATTGTTTATGAATGATTTGGAATGCGCATGGAGACTTTCGAAAAATTCTAGAATTTTTAAATTTTTTCTTAAACATGCATTATTCTGCCAAAAATCCCTTATTTTTGAATTCTTAGGGTGTTCAATGTAAGAAAAATCATTGTTATTTTGTATATAGAGTTTAAAAAAAATGAAAATAAAAAAGGTCGAGGGTGAATGTCACTTGTCCCTTTAAGAAGTCATTTCTATCATCATCATCATTAAAAAGTTTTTTTTTTATTTAGAAAATACGGATTTATTTAAAATTTCGTAATATTTTGAATTTCCCAAACCCCTGTTCAGTTTCATATACGTTCTATTTCTTCTCAAAGGTATGTATTTTAATGGTCTCATGATAGTCCATTTAAAAGAAGTTCCTCGTACGAAATTTATCTTGGAGTTTAGACTTCTGTTCTTCTTTAGAAGAATCGGAAAAAATCGTTGGACTTTTTAGAACCGTACCGAAGATTTATCCTTATTGATACTTTCACGCCCGATATCATAGAATTTTGACGCTAAAAGATCAGAAGGATAAAACGTCTTTGAAATATAATATGAAAAGATTAAATTGGCTTCAGATAACTCCATTTATCAACTGCGACACGAGTATTGTCGTTAAGGATTTTTTTTTTGTGTGGGGCAGTGGTATATGTACAATTCTTATCTCTTTGAAAAATACCGTTTGCTTTTTAGAGGGATGCTGGAAGTTTTTTTAAAAGATATAATTTTAAACTTTGATTATTCGAGTTTATTGCGATCAAGAGCTTCCCGTTGGAAAATTAAAAATTCTCATTTATCAAGAGCTTTTAAAGTGATTCTATAATAACAGTTAATTTTAAAATGACATTCTTATTATGTAGAATTAGAACATGCAATAAAATAGATGTTCCTATAGTGGCACTTTTTAAAATTGTTAATTGGAGAAAACACATTCTTACACATGTCTGAGATAATTAGAAAAACAAACTCAATTTAAATAAATAATATTAGCATTTAATATCTATTCTTCTTATTTAAAATTAATTTTATCGTTTGTCACAATTTGCTCAGAAACAACATAATAATTATCTACATACATTAAGAAAGTATTTGAACACATAATAAAACCTAGCTGCATATATTAATTATTCTGTGCTCTCTCCTGATAAAATATATTACAAATTATTATTACTTACCACCACCCTTATTACAGACTGATGATTGTTACTCATTGTTGTACTAAACTTGGTCCAATGGCAGACCAGAAATCTCAGCATAAAAAAATGGCGACTGGTACTGAAGATCGGAGAACCTCGAGCAATCTCACAGTCGCAGTTTTTTTTCAACTGACTCAAAAAACCGTTAAAACTTCCCACCACCAAAAACGTAGAGGTCAGAAAATGTTCTAGAACAATTAACACCTTTCAGATATATGATTGGTTAAAAGATGGTTGCTGGGCTGTTGCTATGGAGGAACTATGTCCCCGTAATGACCAAGAGGGTGGCAAGTAATTCTCCCTTCTTGTGCAAATGACCTTGTGTACTATCCGTACTGTAACAGGTCACACTTAATTGCATACGGGAGGCACATTCCGTCCTTCCAAGAAAACTGGTACGAAAAACCACAGGAATGATTTTCAGCATATAGGCAATTTCAGATTTGCAAAATAAAATAAATACACTTATAAATGTGCATGGAACCGAATTAATGTTGCTTCGAAATTGTGAAATAAGAAAATAGTCTATTTTGTAGAGTTAAAACAGTATATTAATCAAAATAATTACAAAAGTCGAGTTCCATGTCACAATTATTTCGTACATAAATTCAAATTTTACTGTAACTTCAATTGTTCCCCCCCCCCCCCTTGAAATCGTTTAGTAATTATTTTGAGAGGTCTTTTATTAATTAAGAGAAAACATTATGAAATGTTTTTGTGTGATAATCTTTTGTCATTCAAATAATTAGTGACTCGAGAAAAGGAAGGGTACTTTGTTGGATATGTTGGAAATTGATGTGAAATAACATTACAAGTCTTTGCAATGAGATTAAGATTTTAATTTTTAGCTTGTAATAATGTGAAAGAAATTGAAGCTTTGTTTTGGCAAGTTATTACGAGAAATAAAACACGTAAATAATGGATAAGTTGGAATTATTTTAGAAAAAAAAATCAAGAATAGTTTGTGTGAAAATTTCAGTTATAAAGATATGAAAAAATAAACAACCAGTAACGGTCAGAGAAATCGCTCTTGTAAAAATAGAAAAGATTAGAAATATTTTACTGATCAAACAAAACATTTGAGTTTTAAATGCAGGTCCTACTATTTATGCAAAGAAAATAAGAAATTAAATATTCGTAGATTTAGTGAAAATATATATGATTATTAAGTCAAATATTAAGGACTATCTAAATATTATTTAAAGAAATTAAAATAGCGGATTATGAATAGTTTTTTTAAATAGCTCTGCCAAGATCACACCTGAAAGGCTATCTTTAAAGATGTCTGTACATGTGTATTTGTGAAATTTAGTTATAATATTTGAATAACAGATTATTTTGCCCTGGGCTGCTTCTAAATAAATAGGAATTCAAGAGAATTTGCGATCATAATCTTAAATCATGCACAAATATCACCATGGGAAAAATAATGTAATTTTTATGCCATTTTGAAATAGCATTCAACTATAAACACTTTCGATTACAATAAAGCGCCCTATTATCTCAGCTCACAAAATAAACATTTTGATGCCAATGTCACAGATGAAAATGTCTTGATGATATTATGCTTATAGAATCTTTTTCTGCCATTTCATTTTTTTTCTTATCTAGGGCCTTTATACAAATTTACGTACTTAAGGAAGATTTAAATCTCATTCGGAAAAGGAAGTTAATACCTTATACTCCTCCACAAATTCGATAAGCGAATGAGAAAACCCTAAAACTTTATTACAACTAAATAAAAAGTTCGTTTGAAACACATTTCTCTTTGAGTTAGGTTTTTACAGGGATGTAGTAGATGTATTAACTTGAAGAGGGAGATAGTAGAATTCGTTAAAAAAAACCAAACAGAAGTTGAAAATAGTTTTCCTCCTGAAGGGGCTGTAAATAAACCCCGAAGGGATTTCATAGCTCACGTTTAGCTGGGATTGGGTAACAATATGAATACTTATGATTCAGATAGATTCTTTAAGATTTGTAAATAACTCTAGAATAATTCCTAAATATCTTGGCTGAATCATGATTCACAATCTTGTTTCTGTTTCTCTTTAAACACACGTCATGAAATACCTGAGTTGATACACCAGTTTACAATACTTTCATATTCAACATTTTAATGAATTAGATTATCTATTTCGCCTGCTTAATTTGTGCTGTATTTCTTTCGTAAGTGTTGCTTAATAACTGGCAGGAACTTGTCTTGCAACATTCCGAAGTATCATTTAATGTAAAGCGTGTTTCAAACGAACTGTTTATCTCATAACTTAAGTGAAGGGCGATTCCAATTAGAAGATATGGAGGGACACAAAGCTTTAAATTATCCACGAGCTTTGAAAATTCAGTTACTAGTTTAAATGAAAACATGTCTTTTAAGAAAACAGAAAAAACCTCTCTGTAAGCATCAGATCAAAATGACAACTTCGTTTGGTGGCAACAAACTACCTGATGCATACTCTTGAGTTTCTAGGAGTCTTAGATACCATATATATGTCTTAATGAGATAAATTTTCTGTAGATGAAATTTCCACATGTCTCGTGTAATCTTGTTTCCAATTCTTTCAAATGTTTTAAGTTCCCGAGATGAATCTCACGTGTATATTTAATATATTAAACTCAGAGTACTTGACAGTCTTAATTTTTTATTTGCTAACTCGGTATAGGGTATATATTCCAATTTTAAACAATTTAATTTTTAAAAAAATCATAAATTTCCCCCATGTTCTTATACTTCTTTCTTCTGTTCATCTCCTCAGAATTTTTCTTTTTTTTTTCATATCCATATATGCATTTATTTCATTTAAAGCAAGGCTTATAAGTATAATCCCATCACGATAAGAAATAGTAATGAACCCTTCATGGAGGTTAATTACTTTGCAAACATAAACATTTAAAAAATAAACAGTTTGATAAATTTCTGAGAAAATTATTAACTCAACTATTTCCTACAAATTGCAATCTTAAACAGAATTAATAATAGGCTTCATACAAATTGCGCTTCGATTCACTTCCTTTGAGATATTATTTAAATTCATTTTTTATTATCTACTTACAACTAATGAATACTTATCGTTTTTTCTACTTTTTCTCTAATGGAGTTTGGCAATGCTTTTTGAGTGTTGGAAATAAGCGATATAGTAACGATTTCCTTTTACATATTATTAGATAAAACTTGCCAAGAAAGAAAAAAAATGGTGCTTCAGAAGGAGCAGATATATTTAAATTTTTATTTCCCTTCTTTTCGAAACGTTTTATAATTTATTAGCTTTTTAAGTACCCACGCAGGTGTTTGTACTTTATAATTTGCCTTTGAAACAAATATATTTAAAATTTATGTCCCACCATGCTGTTCTTTATTATTATGGTCGTTTTGAAGGCCCTTTATAGCAAGTTTATTACTTTAATGAAGAATATAATGGTGAAGTGTGAGTTGAATCGAATTTTAGCTACGCTAAATTAAAACTTATTTAATGGCTATTTCCAGCTGTGAATGGATTTTTTCCTCAATCGAACAGAATCAACTCATTTTCTTTTTAAAATTTTTTGTTCTGATCTAAACTTAGCATTTTTATATTAAGAAGTGGTTAGGGTCTTAGGGGAAGTGGAGTATTATCTATTTCTAATTTGATAAAGTATTTTTGACAAGTACAAAATAATTCTTACTCAATATTTTAAATAACTGTAATATGCATAACAAACATCTATCATTATGGTTTTGATTTTAGCCAAGTTTCTCGCCCTCAGTCAAGAATATAAACACACGCACGCACGCACGCACGCACGCACGCACGCACACACACGCACGCACACGCACACGCACACGCACGCACGCACACACACACACACACACACACACACACACACACACACACACACACACACACACACACACGCACGCGCGCGCACTCGCACGCGCACACGCACATGCACACACACACACACACACACACACACACACACACACACTAACTAGCTGAGTGGCAACCCGATGTGTTGCAAAAATTAAATGGTTTTATTTCTTAAAGATTAAAAACTGTTTAATTACTTTTTAAAATATATTAGAATTTTTAAAAAAACCAAATAATTATTTAAAATCCTGTTTCAAATTTTGGTTTTTGGCTTTTGAAATAATTCTTTCAAATTTCTGTTTTCAAATTTTGCTTTTTAAACAAAAAAGTAGTTCATTCAATTAGAAAAGAATTCTAAAGATTTTAATTTCTCATTTCCTAAAACTAAAATTATTTCTGGTGCTTTAAAATTATTTCTGGATTTCAATTATTAAATGACTCGTTCTCAGATTCATTCTCAACTAATAATTTTTCCTTTTGGCAACATGGCCGAATGTAAATATTAAATCTCATGGCGGAAAAAGAGCTTAAAAAAATAGAATCATCAGATCAAGACAGTTCTGATGAATTCAAAAAGGTGGCGGAAGAATCCTCACCAGTTGTTTATTAAGTAGAAACAAATTTTACGAACTTGCTGGAATTATTAGCGAGTAAAATAATAAGTCGAAAAATTACGAACTCGGCATTCAGTTACATTAAGAAATTATGGCGATCAGCGAGGAAAATTTCAAAAGTGAGTTTTGTAAGTACGCTTTTAAAGAACGCTAACATTCCTTTTATTAAATGCATTTGGTATATTTTAGAAGCTGAACATCTAGCAAATGCCGATAAATCGTAAAATTGACATTAATAGGTGCAGAAAACTGAAATATTTGTCCATCAAAATTGTCGATTTCGTGAAATTCGGAAAACTGCTTTGAAGAAAAAGCTACGTTTGCAATGAAAAACATTTTTGACTTAATAAAAATGTGTATATCATTAAAGATGAAGAGTTGCAGAACACATGAAAATAAAAAGTTTGTCGATTAGTGGACGGAAAAGTTGAATTTTGTATGCATGAAAATAGTGGTAATTTGTGAAACGGAAAGGAGCTGGCCCACCAGGAATGTCAGCTGTTTCTGTTGTCCATTTCTTTTGTGTTCGGAGGTTTTAATTTAATAATTAAAAATTTTAAAGTTTTGAAAGTTGAGGATGGCATTAGTGCACGCGTCTCGTCCGTCCGCGACCATCGGTACCAGTCGCGATATCCTGCTTTACTCGGTTTGCAGGATTAGCCCGTCCTCGTGTTTGCTCACTAACAAACATACGTTTGTTTACCTTCAGCTGTTAATAGTAAGATATATATATATAATAACCCGAATTATAAATCGAAGTCAGAATTTATACTCTAAAATTTATATTTTAAGACATTTCGGTTACCGCCGTTGTTTGTAAACACACGTACTTTGAGGCCATATTCATTTCAGAAATTTCTTACTGAGACGATGTTCAGTGAAGGCGTGTTTTTAAAAGTGAAGTATACGGTGCTCTGTAAATGCCCCGAAAATATTTCCTTACTGGATATTTAGACAGATTAAAGAATTTAAATAATATATATATATATATATATATATGTGTGATAATATTAGTAACTACCTATAATCGCCCATTCTGTACTTCATCTCTGCCATGGTAACCCGCCCTTCTTGTCTTGGCGTAAACGCTTCGCCTTCCCACATACTAACTTCCTCCGCCAATTGTTGCAATCTCTCTGACCTAATTCTATTTTGGGCGCTTTTTGTGGGAGACGCTGGACTGACTCGAAGCGAATAAGATGTGTTGCTTTACTGTTTAATAAATTAGTTTGTTCCTGAAGCTGATTATATTATTCTCCGACCACGATGCAAGATACAATTTCATGATATGTCCATCCGGACCTTTCATATATATATATATATATATATATATATATATATATATATTTTGCCTATTCCTGCTGAAATTTACTGTTGCGGGCGGGGATATATGTATGCACCAGGGGTTGCTTCTAACGGGTCCGTCATACCTACTGATCCACCTCTCTAGAATAAGACTAACTTCTCAGGTCCCGTAACTTTTTTCATTGCTTTACATTCTAATATTTATGCTATGTTTATGCAAAGTGACGTCGTTTTTCCAAATATTCTTTTTGTGAAGTAGTGTACTTCTAACAGAGTTGTTTTGTTGCAAGCTAAAAATTCCCTTTGAGCAAGGAAAATGCTCGTAGCTCCTCTACTTAACGTATATCTGAATTCTACAGTCGGTTGTTTATATTGCATTAGACCAACGTTCCAATCATTATTATTCAGAATTGTTTCAGATCGAATTTACATCCCAAGGCTGATGTCTACCGTGTCATAAAATATGTTTCGGGTATATATAAAATGCTACACATGTCTTAATAAAGTTCCAGTAATGTAAGATTATTCTTTGCTTTCACCCCTTCATGCAATTCTGTGACATTGTGATTTTGAAATTCAGTTATATGCATCCAGAGACTTTGTAAAATTTCTTCAACCATGATTGTTTACAGATGGATAAGCTGCTTGTTGCAGCAGTTACAAATAACGTCTGTATTTACCGAAAGAAACATTGGAAAAATTACGGTGCGATGTCAGCCACAGGATCGTGGCTATTAGCGCCCTTTACACGTACGTTCTTTCGCGAGTGCTTGGAGCGTACGGGATTGCGCGCACGCTCCAAGCACTCGCATAAGAGCGTACGTGTAAAGTGAGCTAATAGCGCCCTTTACACGTACGCTCTTGGATTGCTTGGAACGTAAGGGATTGCGCGCGGGAAAACTTGCAGTTTGCTCCAAAGTAGCTTTCCCTTCCTCTCCGACACCTTCACACGTGCACTCAATCGCGCGGGATCGTGGTTTCACGCGGGAAAGAACGTACGCGTAAAGGGCGCTATTGGTACATAAATCTAACAGTGACATTTTAAATCTTGACCAGCGCTGTAAAGAAATATGAGAAGGATAAAATAACTGCTAAAAAATAAAATAAGACACGTTTGCCTAAAGTCAAAAATATAAAGTTAGGAACATAAAATATTCAGACTTCTGTTGACATATTAGAATCCCATACGAGCAATAAATATTCTTTGCTATGCATGCGTAGATTTCATAAGGGTATTACGACCAAATATCATCAGGCAGTGCCGCATTCAGATAGCTTTAGTATCTGAAATTCTGAAGGATAAATAACATCGTATATGCTCCATGTTAATCGTCGGCAACAAACGCGGCGACGAGAATAGTGTGATAAGCGGAAGATAGAGGCCGTTTTTGCGGGACATAGATTAATTAAAATTAAGTGTGTTGACACGAAATCGGAGGTCTGCATTAGCCAACGGAGGATCGTAAAGCACCTTGCTTGTCTGAATAAGTAATGAAGCATATAGACGTTTATGGAACCCTTGAAATATTGTTATCTGTTGGGAGACGCCGGTCGTAAGAGACCTTTTCCCGGCCGTAAATGGCGAATTTAAGGGGTATGCCTATCTGAGAACATTCAGGGAAGAGGCAACTTTAAGTGCAGCTTCCTAAAATTTAAATATCGCCCACTTTCCCAGAAATTAATGCCTTCTATATTGATAGATGCGGTGTTAGGTTTGTCTATTATTCTATTCTGAGGTACCTGTTTTTTATATTATCGGGACAAAATATATTGATATGGATTTTTTTTAAATCAATAAGTAGAGATTAAGGTAATGAACAAATAATTTTTTGTAAATCAGTAGTCTGGAAAGTGAACCCAAAAACTCTTAAAAAACCAATAATGACAGTTCAACTCTTTACTTAGTCTGAAATAAATTTTATTGCTATTTGGTCATAGAAATGAGGATGTAAGTACAAAAATTCCTGTTCCTTGAGTAAGAAGAGAATGGACTTTAAAAGTATTTTTTTTCATTCTTTAAGGATTCTTTTAAAATTTTATTATGTAACTTGAAATTTTTTTAAATCACCAAGATCAAAATTTGCTATTTATATCTTGAAAATACAATATACATCAAAATTTTACTTTTCAGAATGTTTTAATAAATTTTAAACCGAATTTGTATCACAAGTTAACGTTTCTCTTGAGCAGTGCACATTTGTAAGAAGCTAACACTCTCTACTGTAAAGAAATAATAATATATTTAGAGCTACTTTTCAATAAAAATTGGAGGAGGAGGGCCAAAAATGAACTATGCCTTCGAATATTTCGTTTTGTAAAGAATTTAACTATGTAACTAGCCATAAATCTTTTTTTTTTTTTTTAAAGCTGTATTTTTTGTAAAACCTGTTTTTTTTTGTAAAACCTGTAAGCACTGTATTTCAACAATGCAACTTCAAAGTATTATAAGTTAGAAATACATGCCTAAAATCAATATGTATGAACATAACAGTATTACTTAATGTCATTCTTTTTACAAAGAATTAAGTTCATTAAGAATGCCATAAAGTTAACTTCGAGCAGTGTTTTACGACAGTGTTTTAAAAAGTACATGTATTTCAGGTAAGAATTCTGAAATAGTTTTTTTTTTGGGGGGGGGAAGCAAAGTAAAATATTTTTTGTGACACAGAATTTTTACTAACATGCATTTTTTGTTTAGAAGTTTGAAAAGAAAACCATTTTTAAATATGCATAAAGTAATTTTTTGCATTTTCCGTGCTTTACCACTGTCATTTTTCAACAATCTCGTCCGTTCAAAATTTACTTGTCATTGATTTGAAAACGCATCTTTTAATGCATCAAGTAACTATAGCATTCCCTCCGCTTTTTTTTAGCTCGCAATAGGTGGGTCAATTTCTTCCAATTCTACACCTCTTTCACCTATTCTTACCAGCCTTTTAACTTTTTTAAGGAATTTAAAGTGTTTTTCCTTTATCTAGACTCAATCGCTCTATTTTTTAGAGGCACTTGCACACAAGGGAATAGAGCTTAAGCTCTCAGAAACTCCTTAGTCAGAAAATTAAAGTACTGTGACTACTCACCCACTATTGACTTTAAACTTCAGAAATTAAGTGATTCTGACGAAAGTATGTGAAATGCCGGGAAGTGTGGGGTTTGTAGAGATTTTGGAACATCCTCTTCTTGCAAACTATATTGTGAAAAATACTTTTCTGCCACGGATTTGATTGACGATATCTATTGTTGAACAGCCAGGTGGGCGAATTCTACTTTATCTGCTTTAGGATTCTAGAATTGTACAACTATGGACATTAATTGAAGAGGACTTTAAGTACACAGCTTTAAGTACAAAATTTAATTCAAATTCCATCTGTATATGGTTGTTTTTACAAACATTTATTTAGAATGATATTCACAGTTTATAGAATCAGTTTGATTGAAAATGATTGAAAATGGAACTTTTCAAACGTATAACCATGCATAAAATTTTCTAAATTTAGAAATTACATCTTAAAAGAATGTATAATTTATCAACTATTAAAAGAAGTGTATAATTTATCAACTAAGGTTAGAAGCAATAAATGAAAAATACCTAGTAAAAATATGTACTAATATAAGAATTTTTGCTAAGGTATGCCTTTGGTACTTTGCTCTATGTACACATAATTAAATTCGACTATTAGAGGCCTACTCGTCAATAACGTTTAGGGAAATACATCAGTTTAGATACCCTTTCATCTGTTTTGAATGTACAAAACGATGGTTGATCCTTTACGTAAATATGGATATATGGCATGTGTAGAAGCGGAATGTTATAATTCACCGCGGTGGGTGGTCGAAAGATGGCCAAGAACAAAAATCTTATGAAAACTTCAGAGGCAAAAAAAAAATAAAAGCTTGTTCACTAAGAGGACGTAAAATAAAAGCTGTCTGTGTGGCCATTGATAGCGATCAAAAGAGTATAAATATTGCAAGACAGATGGACGTTATTTTATGACCTATAGTAAAACTTTCAGCAGATAATGGTCAAAGTTGTATTTCAAATGAAAATTATGGTTGGGAGGTACTTCGTAGACTATGAACAGGAGCAGTTTAATAGGGGACCAATTGGGGCAAGAACTGCTGGGAAAAAAACAGCCCATTGCCCAATGAGAGATAAAGGCCAAAATGGCCCCGGTAAACGGACAACAGCCCCTCCAAGTAAGAAAAAAACGAGAGAAGGTCCAGAGATTGCGCGGGCTGTTTTCCTAGAGCTCGGACGATACAGAGTCCCGATTGAACTGCCTCAGAGTCCAGCGGTAATGTCGGGAACCCGACATGATAATCCATAATATGACTTTGGGCCCCTGTCATCGAAGCCATTTCATCGCTGTACTCTTCAACAGTTTTAAGTGCCTCCCGATAGATTCTAAAAATAATTGACCAAATAGTTTGCCTCTGCTTCCGATTCCTCGTGTGTTAAATGTTAATATGAAGGGGAATTGGCACTGTACTAAATCTGTACTGGAGAGAGAGACTGGGGTGGTATAATGTCTATAATGGAGAATTCGGAAGTAGAGACACTGTTGTTATACTGAAGAAACTGCTGGAAAATAGACAACATATTGGTGGACGAGGGATCGGAAACAGGATTGGACGACATCACTTTATCTGCAGTACCTTTTGAAGAACACTCGGAACCGTTTCACCGAAGAAACTTTGTCGAAGGGAAATCGGTTGACTCTATTAGTCGTAGCGGCGAATAACAAAGTTCATAGCGACGGATGATACGAGCGGTGTCTCAAAAGAGGAAAGATGTTCTCAGAAGTATTGGCCGGAAATAGTGGTGATATTACATTTGCGCTGGAAAATAAAACTCAGTTCGTTGCGATTCCTGGCAACTAACTATCCTGGATGATTGTACTTCAAATAATTTTTGCTGGCACATGTTTGAGTCGACTCTCATTTATTTTAATAACTGGATGCTACGTAGTCATAATGCTTACAATTAATACATAAATATCATAGATGAATCTTTCATCAACATCACAAGCAAGTACTCCTTCACAAAGTATAAAACTGGCAAAAACATGGCTAGGCTGGATAAGTTTGTAAGTCTAAGTCAAGTCAGAGAGTATATCTGAGAAATTTCTTTCGATCCGAGCAAAAAAGGGAGCGAGGGCTGCCAGAGAAAACGTGAACCAAACCTCGCCAAACGCTGAAGCCTACGAAAGGTAGAAAAGAAGCAGCGTATTAAGTAAAAGGGCGAGTAACGGCGAAAACTGGTAGGCGTGTACCAATGACGTGAAGACGCGGGAACATAAGACACGCTCATTGGCTGTGCAGGTGAGACCTGGCGACTTATGACATCTGGCGATTTCGCGCCAACGCGGTTGTTTCTCAAAAGCTGCACGAATACACACGATATTGCCACACTTAGGTGAAACTCAATACGCATAGAAAAAGAACAGACAAACGTCACTATGGGCGTTACGTACAAGAATAACACAGTGCAGGAAAGGAGGTTCCCATATCTTATGCTGATTGTTAGCACGACATAGGAAACCGTAAATTTAAAAGTAGCCCTGGGAAAGAACCGTAATGGTTTATTTCAACAATGTCATGCCGATTCAACTTACGCACAGGTGTGCATGAAAGAGCGAGACATCGTCAAAATGAAGACCACCTTGAATTCAAAAGATCAGGACTAAAGAAAACACCTGCTACTGCTAAGATAAAATACCTACCCTGACAGAGTTAGATTTTAACAAGTTATTAATTAATTTTAAGTTTGAATTAAGAAAAAATTACTACACATTAATTGTAGCGATAAAATCCACGCTACAGATTCTCCCCCTTGTCCAGGACTCGAAAAATTTTTGACAATAACCACTTCTTAATGTGGCAAATAAAACTATCAAACAGTAAAATACAATTGGCTAACATTATCAAGATTCACAAAAATATCCTAGAAAGTAACTTGTCTGTGATCACAAAAATTACACAAAAGTAATAGTAAAAGTAGAGTATATGCTGTAGATTATAATCTATTTTTACATATGCATTGTAGAATGGGACTTGTACATTAAATAGTAGTATACATTTCTTAATTCCATATTCTATATCAACAAAGAGTGATACGCTCATGTAATTTGTATCATATAAAATTATGTTTCTAGACATTTTGCTGAAACTTTAATTGTTGATTGCTTACTCATTTATAAAAGGTAATTATTAAATTGTATGCATCATATTGTTAGATACAGCGTTACTAATACAACATTAATACTCGTAGCTAGACTGAAAAGGTTTACGTACAAGAATACGTACAAGAATAACACAGTGCAGGAAAGGAGGTTCCCATATCGTATGCTGAATGTTAGCACGACATAGGAAACCGTAAATTTAAAAGTAGCCCTGGGAAAGAACCGTAATGGTTTATTTCAACAATGTCATGCCGATTCAACTTACGCACATGTGTGCATGAAAGAGCGAGACATCGTTAAAATGAAGACCACCTTGAATTCAAAAGATCAGGACTAAAGAAAACACTTGCTACTGCTAAGATAAAATACCTACCCTGACAGAGTTAGATTTTAACAAATTATTAATTAATTTTAAGTTTGAATTAAGATAAAATTACTACACATTAACTGTAGCGATAAAATCCACGCTACAGGAATATTATTCTGTTGTTAATTACAATATAAAAGAATTTTGAGCTTTGTCACATAAATGCATGAAAGGCCAATTCTCTGTGTTTCCTTGCTTGCCCCAACGCATCCATTGTTTTAAGGTTATTTAATTACCTATAGCATGTTTATACTTATCTGGGTACTTTTCGGTTACCAGGGCGCCATTTGGCATGAAATGAAAATTGTGCGCTTAGTCGCCAAATGTGGTAACCGATTTGGCGTTAAAAATAAAAATTAGCTCGCAAAAATAAAGATATGTAAAAATTAATAAAATAAGAAAAATTGAAAAACATCTAACAAAAATACAAAATGGATTTTACCACTTTAATATCACATAAATATACAACAAGAAAAATTAGAAAGCAAATAAGAATTTAAAATGGCTTTTACCACATTAATTTCATACTATACAGGAGGCAAACTGCTGCTCTTTTCATTTAAAATTTTCTGAAAACGTGCGCATTGTCATGCAATAGACGTCACATGAATTCTACGAAGTACGAATCTAGGTGGTGGCGGGCAGTGCCATGCTGACGTTTATTTCGTCATTTTGCACTGCGCTTTAACCTTTCAACAGTTTGCGTATGGTATCAGGATCAATAAAGTTATATTTATGATTAACAGGTGTTCGTATCCCGAACCTTCTAATTCATCCAGTTTATAGGCAACCCACCATTCAGTGAATTACACTCGTACTTCCGTCTGCCCCGTTTTCTTGTATCGCTGCAATCAAAACGGTACACCATTGTTTTTGAAATTTTTTATTGTATACTTATTTTTCTAATTTTACATTTATTTTCGCTCTTAATGTAGGATTACGTTCCTCCATAACGGTCCTCCGGAAAGCAAAATTTCAGATGTCCTGCGTCGCGAGTTATAATTTTGGCAGCGTGCCAAACCCACCCAGTATCGCTTGGGTAAGCGGTAAACAGTTAAACAGAAAAGTACAAAAATGCGTCAAAATATTGACACACACACACACACACACACACACACACACACACACATATATATATATATATATATATATATATATATACAAAGGTGGTTATCAAAATAATGGAAACACCTATCAATATTAGTGGTGTTATTAATGTACCTCGTATTCCTTAAAAAACAAGTCAGGGCAAATTGTCGGAGCGCGTTTAAAGTGGAGTATCTGTTGCTGCAAGCTGGCGAATGGGTGTTTTTTGAGCTATGGTATCGAAAGTCATGATAGCATACAGAGTGCAAGGAAAAACATCATTTGCCAAACAGAATAGTGGAAAAAAGGAAGAGCTGAATGAAAGAGACGAACGAGGTATTGAAGCGGATTGTGACACGAAGAAAGAAAACAACTGTAACCAAAATGACCGAAGAGCTCAGACATCTGCATGTTCTGGTATCAACCATTAGAGGTAGAAGGGAACTTCACAAACAAAGCTTTTACTGAAGAGTAGTTATTTCCAAGCCACTTGTAATAGATGCCAATGCAAAATATCATCCACAGTGGTGCCATGAGTGCAAATCCTGGTCGAGTAATATGCCGAAATACGGCATTTGGTACGACGAATCATTGTTCACATTGTTCCTCGCAACAGGAAATGCGTATGTCTGGAGAACACGTACACAAGCGTAAGATTCTGGCTGTCTGATCTCAACTGTCAATCATAGAGGTAGATCTATCAGAGTTTGGAATGACATCTCTTTGTTTTCTTCAGGCCCTATTGTAACCCTAAAAATGAGATTGAATGAGAAGGACTTTGTCGAAATTTACTCACTAATCCATCCTATGGTGTAAACATTCTTGCAGATGGTGTTCTCCGGTATCATAATTCCCCTAAGGGCACATAAGGGGATGTATGTATAGGGGGATTATTACCTTTAAGGTATGACAATCCCCCTATACATACACCTAAACATATCAAGTACTGGTTTGAAGAGCATGAAAAAGAAGTCAAATATCTTATCTTGCCCTGTACAATCCCCCCGACTATAAATCATTCAACCACTGTGATCTGTATAAGCGGATAAGTAAAGGTATTGATATCCACCACAGTATCTCTACAGGAACTTTCATGATTTTTCCCTGTAGAATGGTATAATATATTCTTAACCACTATTTATGACTTGTATAATCCAATTGCAAGGTGAAACAGGTGTGGTATTAAAGGACAAAGGTGATTCTGCCCGTATTAATAAAGGTTTTCATGACGTTTCATGATGTTTCTTAGTGTTTCCATTATTTTGATAATCACCTGTATATATATATATATATATATACATATATATATATATATATATATATATAAATATGTGATAATAGTCACATTTGGAAAATTTAGCACAAGGGAATTGATGCGCAGAACTTATCAGAGATGCAGTCGGCAAGAGGGTGTTGATCATACCGTAAATCGCTGAGCACAACTTGGAGAGATGCAGTCAGGCTGAGTGTTCATTCAGGAAAACACTTACGAAATTTAGGAGAGTAACACACGCGGAGCCAGAGAAGAGGAACACAAATTTTAGTCGATATCCAGGAAAATCACCTTTATTCAACCAGTAGGCATTACGAAGGTATTAGCTGCAGTGGCCATATGACTTGTCCGGCGTCCATGCCAGGACGGGACGTGTTAACAGCAGTGATTACATTGGAGAGTTAAGAGAAAAGCGTTGTAACCACCGGACTGTGGACAGTAGGTCCGACAGCAACAAGAGTTAGAAACGAAGAGAGAAAAGTCTTCTGTTCATGCAATATTAAATGGGTGTTTTGCGATATTGTCGCCAGAGGGCCTAAACTACTTAATTTTTAATTGGGCGACTTTAGATTCGTGGAGTTCACGTGTCCACTTAAGTTTATCGGGGACTTTACTGCTTGTTAGAACCGCGAACTGTTGACCTGGGCGTAGGATAAGTTGCCATAAAGTTCTTGCAAAGTGGGGTTTATGACGTTATACAAGACATAAATTCAGAGTGGTTCGAGGGTTCTTCAAGATATTTGACACTATACTGACATTCGGAATCTCATAAAACTTCTAACACTCATATCTGGGGATGTTATTGAGTTCCGATACTTCACATGCCTGCTTAATGATCGGCAGGGCTACGATAAATTATCTTATTTTACTTTTAGGTTGCAATTTTGGAAAAGGGGTCGTACTTTATTAACAATAGAATATGCTTTAAAGTAAAGTAATTTAGGAAGACGCGTTTTCTTTTTACATTGCCCCCCCCCATCGAAATAAGAAAAGTTCTTGCTGAAAGGAAGACTTTTCCGTTGACATAAAATTTTACAAAATTTTAAGTACACTGTATGCAGCAAAGGTAAACACACATTATTGTTGACAGAATAATAATCTCCTTGTACAAATTCAATTTCAATATTCCATAATAATTGCAATAACTTAATTTCAATATTCAATATTCACTACCCAAAACAATATAATATCCACAAAATAATAACCTTTACAAGAATAAGTGAAATAAAAGTACTAAATACTTTCTCAATATTTATCATTTTAAATTTCTTATATAAACACTATAACTTTCATAAGTACCACGATATTTTTATTTATTCTTACTACTAGCATTTTGGTATGAATCCTCCTGTTATATAACCTCTTACCTCTTAAAAACATACATCTCTTTTTATCCTATATGACACATTACTTTTTTTGTTTCTATTTATTTATCCTTTATCATTTTGAGAATTTTCTGGAATGGGCACTTCCTCTATAGCAGACGGAAGTTAATATTCAACCGTGGCATATGGGACGCTTAATAGATTATAGAAGAGCTCCGATCCTATATGGTTATAGATAACTGCTCTTTGAAATTTCTTCTGTACCAGAAAATCTCCCGAAAAACATATTACTCTCCTACCTGTATTTAACCTTCAACGATTTAATATACTCATGAGGATTCAAAACCACATACCTTTTTCAATTTGCCATGTAAAAAAGTACAATGTTTAGGTAACTTGTGAAGAATACTAAGTTAGCAATGTTTGTACTTTAATACTTCAATAATATAAAACAATTTTTTATACGCTTATAATTTCTTAAAATAGATTACAAACCGTTTACATAAGATGATAAATATTTTTGTGGATAAAATTAAAAGTTAACTATTCATTATTTTAATTAAAATTTTTCATCTTTATCCTTATCCATATCAAACGCGAAATTTAGAAACCGAAACCTATCTGCTTACACCATGGGCAAGGAGAGAGAAAAAATGTCTAATGATCAAAACATCAAAATAAAAGCTTCAACTTCTACGCGTTTCGAGTACATCCAAAGCAATGAGGACTAAATTTATTACTCTCCTCTGCGTGAAAAGTTACCTTTGACCCTCCATATGTTGATAGCACAGCGCGGCACAGTAAATTCGGAGGGTTGACCTACCTTTTCCATTCCCCCTTTTCGCGTAGATAACGTTACTGAAGGATTCTCTTTTGCGGGTAAAACTAATATTGAATTTATATTTAGCAACATATGATTAAATTAGATCAAATGGCCTTTAGAGTATCAATATTATTAAGAACACAATATTTAAACATTAAATGCAATTTTACTTAAAATTTTTATGCACTTCCAACATAAATTTAATATATACTTTAACAAAATTCAGTTTCATCACTTAATCATGAGAAACACATATGACATTTATAGACAATTTGTCTTACCTTTAATTTCTGTTCATTTATTTATTTATTTATTTATTATCATTATTTTTTTTTCCTAGTCGGCGTAAATTAATTTTAATTTAGTCTCTTAACAGATGATTACAAATTTTTTAACAAGGCAAAAGTTCTTGGGAATGAACTGTTGCTGGAAGTTGCTGGCGTATTTCTTCTTATTGCAGCACAAAACAGGCCAATGTAGAATACAAGCCGTATCGACGAAAACCACATTGCACAACATAATTTAGTAGCAGAATTTTCACGATTGGGGTAATTGAAAACACATCGAGACGTTGTGGGAAGCTGAAGAAAGCGGAATAATTTTATGCTGTAAAATTCACCTCACTGAAGATAGGAGAAGCGTGTAAATACCGATTTGAGCACACATATTGATAAAAGGGTGGATCCGTTGAGATGAAGAAGTAGACATCGCATAAATTTCTTGTACGAAATATTATCATTTAAAGATTCTAAAACAGCTTTGGAAATTCTTGTATGGAATTAAACACTTGAAATCCAGCGGGGTTAACACAAATAACAATATGAAGAAACTGCACAAATTTTTCAGGATTGGAGCACATGATTTAAAGACACTTGAAAATTTTCATTTTATGGAAGATATCGGCTGAAGTGAATACGTTGCATTCGTAAAATTTTCATCGTAAATCACAATTATAATTAATCACGCGAAAATCGTAGGGCACCCCGAACAAGAATAAAATCCTGTCGACTTTATAAATGTGATAATAATCACATTTAGAAAATTTAGCACAAGGGAATTGATGCTCAGAACTTATCAGAGATGCAGTCGGCAAGAGGGTGTTGATCATACCGTAAATCGCTGAGCACAACTTGGAAAGATGCAGTCAGGCTGAGTGTTCATTCAGGAAAACACTTACGAAATTTAAGAGAGTAACACACGCGGAGCCAGAGAAGAGGAACTGTGGTGCTCCATGGTATAAATTTTCCGATTACATTTTAGAAAGATTAATTACTAATTAAATATTCAATGAATCACGTTAACTTATGCATTGAATCGCTTCGAAGCAGCAAACGTCATAGCAAACTCTGATTGGCTGCGTAAGCAGTTATAAGCCATAGCCAGACAGATGGGAGACAGAGGTTCTTAAGTTTTTTCGGTTTGTTTGTTTTAGTCATTTGTCAGTTTGCCTGATGTGTTTAAGTTGAGGCTGAGGCGATGGCTCCCTCATTTACGATTTATCACAAATTCTTTTAGACCTCTCGAGATGTTTAAGGTTGATTTTATCAAAGCAGGTTCGCGCCATAATTTAAGTATGTTGTGTATGTCGGCGTAATCTGCCTATACTATTACTTGGTGAATAAAGTTGTTAAGTTTGTTAATGAGTTTAGAGTGATTAACTTGGCTTCTACAATATTGGTGGTATACACGAGCCACCATATAGTGGTGACCTTTTGGACAGTTCTACTAGATTAAACCGAACACTTGTTTGCAACACCCCCTTTTTGATGACTTCGTAATGGATGACGTTGCAAGTTTTGAAGCAGTATAAATTTTTTGATGCAGGTTTCATCAGCGCAAATTTTGAAGTGGTTTCGTCAACACAGGTGCAGGTAGGCTATAATTTTTGACCTTAACTCTTGACCTCTTGAAGTTGTAATCTGTGTTTATATTTGATTGAGTTCAAAGAAAATTTGCATGTAATGTTTATACAGAAGAATGCTCATTTGTGTGATAGTGTTTTTGGTATTTTTATAGCTTAAGGTACGCTTTTAATATATACACAAATTTCCCAAAAGTATAAACTGTATTTTTTCGTATTGCATACATATTAGTTAAAAAAAAAAAGAAAGGAAAATGCCTAATACTAATTTGAATGCGGATGCCGACATATGTAGGGTGGCATTTAAAGCCCCGGTTTTTTGGGAGGCTGATCCTGCGTTATGGTTCCGACAGGTGGAAGCTCAATTTAAAAATGCGGGTATAACAGAGGATTCTACAAAATTTCATTCAATCATAGCCGCTCTGGATACAAAAATACTTAAATGTGTACGTGATATAGTACTTAATACCCCTTCAGAAAATGCATACATCACTCTAAAAAATAGCATTTTATCCTATTATGAGGAATCTGAGAGTTTGAAACTTAAAAAGTTGTTTAGTGGATTATGCTTAGGGGATCAAAGACCTTCACAGCTACTTTGCGAAATGGAGAGTTTAAATGGGGGAAAACTTAATAATACCGCATTGCGAGAACTCTGGTTACAGAGATTACCCATTAACATCCGACAAATTTTAAGTGCTTGTGTGGACGATATGCAAGATAACTCAAAGCTTGCTCGAGTAGCTGATAAAGTTTATGAAACCTCGGGAGAGTTTTTAGCTCCCGTTGATTCCCAAACCCCTCAAACACAATTGCAAAAGTTAGAATCACGAATAGCTAAATTGGAGGCGCAAAGTAAAAGTACACAATACAACGGTCGTTCTAGGTACTTTAAGAAACGTGACCGCAGTAAAACGAGGAATAAAGCTAGATCTCAACCCCATTTTTCTACTTCAACAGAAAGGTGTTGGTACCAGCGGAAGTTCGGAAGGTTAGCTAAAAAATGTGTATCGCCATGTAATTTTTCGGAAAACGCCTAGGCACATCTGGAATACCGGCACCAGATGAGCGTGGTTTCGGAAGCCGGTTGTTTATTTACGAGAAAAATACAGGTGCTAAGTTTTTAGTGGACACGGGGGCAGCATTAAGCTGTTTTCCCCAAAAGCTAACAAGAAATAGAGTTGTGCAGGATTTAAAATTGTATGCTGCAAACAACTCTGTTATCAAAACATTTGATACAGTCAATTTGAAGTTAGATTTTGGACTTCGTCGAGCATTCAGTTGGGATTTGGTGGTGGCAGACATTACCACGCCAATTCTAGGAGCCGACTTCCTTAACCATTATGGTATCCTGGTGGATGTACAAAATAAAAAAGTTACAGATAACGTTACAGCGTTAGCAGTATCGGGATATCCAGGGATTGGCCCTAGTTTAAAACTTACTCCACTGGAGGGGAAAACTGAATACGAAAGAATTCTAGCGCGATTTCCAAAACTTTTCAATCCGAATGTGCATTGCAATAATAATTTGCAAAACTTTCCGGTAACGCACTGTATTGAAACCACAGGACAGGTGGAAGCTCAAGACATTCTCAAGACAAGAAGCTCTCGACCCATTTTTTCGAGACCTCGTAGGTTGAACCCCGAGAAGCTTCAAACATTGAAGTTGGAATTTAAAGCTCTAATGGAACAGGGTGTTATTCAGCCCTCTAAAAGCCCATGGGCCAGCCCTATTCATTTTGTGAAGAAAAAGGACGGAACTTGGAGAATATGCGGAGATTATAGGGCACTCAATAAGGTCACAACTCCCGACCGCTACCCCCTCCCACACATCCATGATGTAGTTATGGGATTACGGGGGAAACAGGTTTTTTCGAAAGTCGACTTGGTTCGAGCATACTATCAGATTCCGGTTGAGGTTACAGACATTCCTAAGACCGCGGTGACAACCCCTATAGGTTTGTTTGAATTCCGGAAAATGCCATTCGGTTTGAGAAACAGTGGAAACACATTCCAGCGTTATCTAGACAGCATACTTAGAGACCTGGATTTTTGTTTGTCATATCTTGACGATCTCTTTGTCTTTTCTGAGAACGAGATACAGCACAAAAAACACTTAGAAATACTTTTTTCAACTCTAAGTCAACATGGCCTGATTTTAAACCTCCAGAAATGCATATTCGGAGTTGACAAAATACCATTTTTGGGTTTTCAAATTTCAAAGCAGGGAATTGAGCCGCTACCTGAAAAGGTCCAAACATTACAGCAATACCCTCGCCCAAACAATATCAGTCAACTTCGGACCTTTCTAGCAATTTTAAACTTTTATCATCGTTTTTTGCCTAATATTGCGGAGAAACAGGCATTGCTTTTTGATCTCATAATTAACAGAAAGAAAAAGGATATGACTCCAATACCGTGGACAGAACCATTAATAAATGCATTCGAAACTTGTAGGAAAGCTATTTCGGAGGTAAATGCACTGAAATTCCCAGCTCCCAGCGCACGCCTATTGTTAACTGTCGATGCGTCGGACCGAGCAGTCGGTGCCGTTCTTTCTCAACTGACCAAGGACGGTGAGGAGCCATTAGGATTCTTTTCACGAAAATTAACCCCCACTCAAACTAAATACAGTGCATTTGATAGAGAACTGTTGGCGGTATATTCTGCAGTAAAACATTTTAGGCACATGCTTGAAGGAAGAACAGTCACGATCTTCACTGATCACAAACCCTTAACCTTCGCACTTCACCAAAAATTAACAAGTGCTAGCCCTCGACAGGTTAGACACTTAGAACTTGTTAGCCAATACACTGCAGATATCCAATATTTGCCAGGAAAACAAAATATAGTAGCCGACGCACTATCCAGAATATACACTTTGAATTTAAATAGTTCAATTGATTTTAATTTATTTGCCGAGGATCAAGCAACGGATCCCGATTTACAACAAATGTTGCGTTCAAAGGAGGTAAGAGGTCTTAAGTTAAAGTTAATTGCTTTGCCTGCCTGTGAAAGAAAATTGTATTGTGATGTGTCTCACGACCTAGTTAGACCATTTGTACCTAGAGTATGGAGACGGAGGATTTTTGAAGCCAACCACAAACTTTCACATCCTGGTGTAAAAGGAACTTGGCGACTCATCCAACAACGGTTCGTGTGAACGGGCATGAGGAAAGATTGTGCAGAATGGTGTAGACAATGCAACCAGTGCCAGCGAGTCAAGGTGACCAGACACAACAAGGCGCCTCTGGGAACATTCGTCGCAACAAATAGGTTTTCTCATGTCCACATCGATATAGTTGGGCCCCTACCTCCATCCAAAGGCAACCGGTATCTGCTGACTTGTGTGGATCGCCAGACGCGATGGCCTGAAGCTGTGCCACTTCCGGACCAACGGGCCGAAACCATAGCGGATGCTTTCTTATCTACTTGGATAGCTCGTTATGGTATTCCCGAGGTGGTAACGACAGACCGCGGACCAAACTTTGAGTCTCAACTTTTTGATAGGCTGTCAACGTACTTGGGGATCCGGCGCAGCAGGACTACGGCATACCACCCACAGAGCAATGGATTGGTGGAACGATTCCATCGAGTGCTTAAATCATCTCTGATGGCAGTAGATCCGGTACATTGGGTTGATGCTCTACCACTGGTGCTTCTGGCTATCAGATCAACTGTAAGGGAGGATCTGAAGGCTGCCCCAGCACAATTAGTGTTCGGTGGTCTGTTAAGACTTCCAGGTGAGTTTTTTCAGAGTAACCCGGTGAAGGACGAGCCAGCTGAGATGTTGCAGAGACTGAGTTCCCATATGACCAACTTGACACCAAATACGACAGGAAGACATGCCAAGCCACCAGTTTTTGTCTTCAAGGATCTCAAGGACTGTACACATGTGTTCCTGCGGACAGACCATGTGAAGCCTCCTTTGGCGCCACCATATGAAGGACCATATGCTGTCGTGTCAAGAAAACCAAAGACACTGACGATTTGTATCAAGGGTTAACCTCAATCTGTAAGCATTGATCGTGTAAAGCCTGCTTATGTATTAACTAAAATACATGGAGACACTGAGAAACAACACATTCCCCGACAGGAAAATACAGTAACTAAATCTGGGCGAATTTCAAAGCCAGTTGTTAGATTTAAATTTTAAAACTAAATTTCAATCTTCTCTACGGGGGGAGTGTGTGGTGCTCCATGGTATAAATTTTCCGATTACATTTTAGAAAGATTAATTACTAATTAAATATTCAATGAATCACGTTAACTTATGCATTGAATCGCTTCGAAGCAGCAAACGTCATAGCAAACTCTGATTGGCTGCGTAAGCAGTTATAAGCCATAGCCAGACAGATGGGAGACAGAGGTTCTTAAGTTTTTTCGGTTTGTTTGTTTTAGTCATTTGTCAGTTTGCCTGATGTGTTTAAGTTGAGGCTGAGGCGATGGCTCCCTCATTTACGATTTATCACAAATTCTTTTAGACCTCTCGAGATGTTTAAGGTTGATTTTATCAAAGCAGGTTCGCGCCATAATTTAAGTATGTTGTGTATGTCGGCGTAATCTGCCTATACTATTACTTGGTGAATAAAGTTGTTAAGTTTGTTAATGAGTTTAGAGTGATTAACTTGGCTTCTACAATATTGGTGGTATACACGAGCCACCATAGAACACAAATTTTAGTCGATATCCAGGAAAATCACCTTTATTCAATCAGTAGGCATTACGAAGGTATTAGCTGCAGTAGCCACATGACTTGTCCGGCGTCCATACCAGGACGGGACGTGTTAACAGCAGTGCTTACATTGGAGAGTTAAGAGAAAAGCGTTGTAACCACCGGACTGTGAACAGTAGGTCCGACAGCAACAAGAGTTAGAAACGAAGAGAGAAAAGTCTTCTGTTCATGCAATATTAAATGGGTGTTTTGCGATATTGTCGCCAGAGGGCCTAAACTACTTAATTTTTAATTGGGCGACTTTAGATTCGTGGAGTTCACGTGTCCACTTAAGTTTATCGGGGACTTTACTGCTAGATCCCGCGCTTGTTAGAACCGCGAACTGTTGATATGGGCGTAGAATAAGTTGCCATAAAGTTCTTGCAAAGTGGGTTTTTTGACGTTATACAAGACATAAATTCAGAGTGGTTCGAGGGTTCTTCAAGAATTTTGACACTATACTGACATTTGGAATCTCATAAAACTTCTAACACTCATATCTGGGGATGTTATTGAGTTCCGATACTTCACATGCCTGCTTAATGATCGGCAGGGCTACGATAAATTATCTTATTTTACTTTTAGGTTGCAATTTTGGAAAAGGGGTCGTACTTTATTAACAATAGAATATGCTTTAAAGTAAAGAAATTTAGGAAGACGCGTTTTCTTGTTACATATATATAGATATATATAGATATAGATAGATAGATAGATACATACATACATACAAAAGAGGTATGCAACGATGAGTAATCCTATGTTAATAACCCGTGGTAGTTTCGTTAGAAGAGACTAACTAAAATTTTTTTTGTTGGATTTTTCATATTTTGTTGAGCTAATATTCACGCTTCGCGTCAAAGGGGTTACCACATTTGGCCATGTCGCACACAATAATGAGTGGCGGCCTGTTAATCGAAAAGCACCCTTATCAATGCGTACTTCTTAGGGCTAAATAATGTCAATTTTTGCTACCCCCTCCCTAAAATCTGAATATTAGGGCTTTTGAAAAAATATCATAACTGTATAGTAAGAATGCACAGATAAAAATAAACAGACCCGAAAGTTTTAGAAAATACTTTTATGTTGTATGAAAATTTTGTACGTATGTGAATTCACAATTTTGTTTTCTACACTGCCCTGACATTTGAAATAAATAATAAAATACGATATATATATATATATATATATATACACTGCTGGCCACTGTAAATGCAACACCCTGAAGGAAACATGCAAATAACATGAAATTTACAACATGCATTAGCGGAGGTGAGATATGCAAATGATTAGAATTTCAGCTCAGACGCACATCACGCGCGCCCGTGGCGCCACTTCAAAGCGCTATTTAAGGCTTCGAGATTTCGACGATTTCAAGTTCGGCAATTGTGTTTTTCTTGTGGTTTTTTAAAAAAAAACGATCAATTATGCCTCGTCGAAAACAGCGATCATCTTTTGATCAAGTATCCGAGTTCGACAGAGGAAGGATAGTGGCCTACCGAGATTGTGGATTATCTTTCAGGGAAATCGGTAGTCGTGTTGGACGAAACCAAACAACTGTAATGCGGATATGTGATCGTTGGATGCAGGAGGGTACGACGGACCGGCGTGTTCGATCGCATCCACCTCAGCGCACCACTTCACGTGATGACAGGCAAATTGTGCGCATGGCAGTGACGGATCGCTCAATCACATCACGAACCATAGCACAGCACATGCAGTCTGTAACGCATCATCCAGTGTCTGCGCGTACCATTCGACGCCGTTTACAGCAGAGTGGTCTGTCCGCAAGACGTCCATTGCTTTGTCTACCCTTCACGCAGAACCACAGACGTCTCCGCCGCCAATGGTGCGATGACAAAAGGATGTGGATGACAGAATGGAATGAAATTGTCTTTACTGACGAGTCACGCTCCTGTCTGCAACACCACGATGTTCGCATTCGAGTCTGGAGACACCGTGAAGAGAGGATGCTGAACAGCTGCGTTATGCACCGCCACACTGGTTCTGCACCGGGTATTATGGTATGGGGCGGTATTGGATATCACTCTCGCACACCTCTAGTACGCATTGCCGGTACTTTAAACAGCCAGCGCTACATCTCCGAGGTGTTGGAGCCAGTTGTCCTTCCTTACCTTCAGGGCTTGCCCACAGCCATATTTCAACAGGATAATGCGCGACCACACGTGGAACGCATTGTCCAACGGTTCTTCGTGAATCGCCAGATTGAATTGCTTCCCTGGCCGCCTCGCTCTCCGGATCTTTCGCCGATAGAAAACATGTGGTCCATGGTTGCTCTACGATTGACCCAGATTCCATCCCCAGCTGCCACAGCAGATCAACTTTGGCAACGTGTGTAAGGTGTTTGATCTGCTGTACCCCAAGAACTCATCCAAAATCTCTTGAATCAATGCCGAGGCGTGTGGCAGCGGTGATCTCCAACAATGGCGGCTACTCTGGCTACTGATTTTGGCAGGAACCACTCTTGACAGAAGTCTATAAATTTAATCATTTGATACTTGGTCAAAATGTTATCTACAAAATAAATTCTGTTGTGATATCTCTTGTCTTTATTGGTGTTGCAATTTGGGTGGCCAGCAGTGTATATATATATACTAGCTATTTGCCCGGCGTTGTCCGGGTTTTTATTTATTCCAATTTTTTTATTGTACAGGGAAAGGAATGGATTCTACCTATAGTGTAAAATCTAAGTAATTTAATTTACAGATATTTCAAAGTAAGTACAGTATGCAAATGATAAAAAAAATACAAATTCACTCTATTGTTAATTTAACTCAAAACTTCCTTATAAACAACATTTTTAGTTTCCTATATTTCTCTTAGTGACTCCGAAAACTATGGATTCGTCACTAATCTCGGTCATTTGGACTTTTTTTTTTTACACCTTCTCCCTCCCCCTCTCCCCGACCAATGGTGATGGGAGGCTGTACTTGCCCTTAAATGGCATCGAGAATAACCTATTCATCTCAGCGGCACAAAAACTATGGATTCGACCATACTCTCGGTAATTTTGGACATTTTATTTCTACCCCTTCTCCCCACCAATGGTGTTGGGAGGCTGAACTTGAATTTAAACGGTATCGGGTCTAACCCTATTCGTAGCAGCAAACCCAAAAACTATGGATTCGACACTATGCACGCTCATTTTGGACATTTTATATTCACACTTTTTTACCCCCACCTGACCCAACAATGCTTAAGAGGGGCTGCAGTCTCACTTAAATGGCATCAGTAGTGTCCCTATTCATCTCAGCGACATCGAAAATTATGGATTCGACACTACTCTCGGTCATTATGGACATTTTATATTCCCCCTTCTTCCCTCCCCCATGCTGATGGGGGATGAACTTGCACTTAAACAGCATCGGGAGTATCACTATTCATCTCTGTGACCTCGAAAGCTATTGATTTAGGAGACTGAACTTACATTTAAACGTCATCGGGAGTGTCCCTATTCGTCGCAGAGAACCTGAAAACTACGGATTCGAAACTATTCCTGGTCATTTTGGATATTTATATTCCCCCTTCTTCCCTCTCCCCTTCCCCCTCCCCCTATGCTAATAGGGGAGATGAACTTGCACTTAAACGGCATCAGAAATGACACTTCGTCTCAACGACCCCGAAGACTATGGCTTTGTCACTACTCTCGGTCATTTTGGACATTTAATATGCACCCCTCCTTACCTCCCCCCTCCCCTAATGCTAATGGGGGGCTGAACTTGCTCTTAAACGGCATCATAAATGTCAGTATTCGTCTCAGCTGCCCCAAAAACTATAGTTTTAATACTACTCTCGGTCATTTTGGACATTTTATATTCACCCGTCCTTCCCTCCCCCTCCCCCTATGCTAATGGGGGGGGGCTGAACTTGCACTTAAACGGCATCAGAAATGTCACAGCATTCGTCTCAGCGACCACGAAAGCTATGGTTTTGAAAATACTCTCGGTATTATGGACATTTTATATTCACCACTTCTTCCCTCCTCCCTCCCCCTATGCTAATGAGGAGGTGAACTTGCACGTAAACGGCATCAGAAATGTGACTATTCGTCTCAGAGACCTCGAAAACTATGGATTCGACACTAATATGAGTCATTTTCAATTATTTTTACATGTGGCCCCTACCCTTTGCCCCCTATGGGTGCTAGGGGTGTCTCATCCCCCCCCCCCCAGTGTTTCTTTCCAGATTGAAAGTGATATGTGTACCAAGTTTGGTTAAAATTGCTCCGGGCGTTCCAGAATGATGCTGGAACATACCCAGATACACACAGATACATACATACCCCTCCCCCCCCAATGCTGATGGGGGGCTGAACTTGTACATAGACTGCATCGGGAGTGTCATCATTAATCTCAGAGACCCCGAAGACTACGGATTCGACACTAATATCAATCATTTTTGATTATTTTTACATGTGCCCCCTGCCCCCTGTACCCCCCCCATGGGAGCTAGGGGTTTCTTACCACCTCAGTGTTTCTTTCCATATTGTAAGTGATATGTGTACCAAGTTTGGGTGAAATTGGTCCAGGCTTTCCAGAGTGAAGCTGGAACATACCCACATATACACATACATACATACCCCCACCCCCCTCCCCCCAATGCTGATTGGAGGGCTGAGCTTGCACATAGACTGCATCGGGAGTGTCACCATTAATCTCAGAGACCCCGGAAACTATGGATACGACACTAATATGAGTCATTTTCGATTATCTTTACATGTGCCCCCCTGCCCCCTACCCCCTATGGGTGCTAGGGGTGTATCCCCCCCAGTGTTTCTTTCCAGGTTGTAAGTGATATACGTACCAAGTTTAGTTGAAATTGCTCCAGGCATTCCAGAGTGATGCTGGAACATACCCACATACACACATACATACATACCCCCTCCCCACTCCCCCCAATAGTGATGGGGGAGCTGAACTTGCACATAGACTGCATCGGGAGTGTCACCATTAATCTCAGAGACCCCGAAAACTATGGATTCGACACTAATATCAGTCCTTTTCGATTATTTTTACATGTGCCCCCTGCCCCCCCTAGGGGTGCTAGGGGTATCGTATCCCCCCAGTGTTTCTTTCCAGATTGTGATATGTGTACTAAGTTTGGTTGAAATTGCTCTTGCTATAACTGTATATATATATATATATATATATATATATATATACAGTTGGCTCTCTGTTTAACGACTTTCAAGGGACCGTGAAAAATCGTCCTTAAGTAGAGATCGCCCTTAAACAGAATTTGTGAAAAAATAACATTTCCCATAACGTCGGAGAGGCCGGGACTGGGAGATATCGTCTTTAAATAGAGACCGTCGTTAAGTAGAGCGTCGTTAAACAGAGAGCTAACTGTATATATATATATATATATATATATATATATATATATATATATAATTAAAGCTTATATATAAAACAAAAGCAAGTTATGACCAACATGGAACGGATGCTTTAATTTTCAAACGTCATTTTCATACGAAAAATGCATTTAGACTATGGATTACAAATTGCAGACTGCTGGCATACAATACAATGATAAACGGTGCTGAGTGGTTTGAATCGACGGAATTCCTGAAGTCGATTACGATTAATGCTGCTGACAGATGAATGAAAGAGAAATAAAAAGCAGGGGAAATCATTCTTTCTCTTTCGGGTGATTATTATCGAGAGAAAAATTGATTATAATAACTTCAACTTTTCTGATTTCATCTTTTTCCAGAAGAAAACTGTAATTTCTTCTCGGAACCGTGTGTTAGAGAGCTGAAATAAATTTCAAAAGATGTGGAGTGTAAAATAGCATTGATTATTTTCGAGAAAGAGAGCGTGGAGAGCGATATTACCTATAATAAGGAATAGTTTTAAATTTGAAGCAATTCACGTGATTAAATTTTGAATAACGTCACAATTTTTATTTGCTCTTCATTTCTGAGTAGGTTTTGTGTCAAATATCGTTTGTAAAATGGAAATGATATTTTAGTTCAGTCTGTTTCCTCGGTTCTTTAGAATAATATTTTCACTGTTTACAAATCTAACTTGTAAAGATGCAAACGTTAAGCCAGCAGACAATTTATACGGCATATTCTAGTACAGTGTCTCCAGGTGTGATAGCGGAGCACTGGGGTTCCGACAAAAACTTTAGGGGTTCCATGAGAAAGTCTGACAGCCAAGCCAATATTTTATTTACTCTCAAAGTTTTATTTTTATAATCACTATTATTTGTTTTTACGAAGAAATTTAAAAGATTTGTTGTTTAATTCAATAAAATCTCAACATTAAAACAATACATGTTTCATTCAAAATCACGTTAAATTTAGGGAAGGAAGGGTTCTATTGATTAAAAAAGCTCTATGTCATTCCGCTTTCCTTAAATTCATTCTAAACCGCTTAATTACCCCCCCCCCTTCTTTTTTTTCCCTAATTATATACTGTCACATCCTTTTACGCTTTTTTAACACAGGAAGTGTGTCGTCTCGTTGGTGTAATATGCCTCTGAGAATCCTCATGGTCAATTTGTGAGCCGTCCTCCCTGATAATATCTTCTGATAAGATCCTGGACCCTGTTTTGTCAAGCAATCAGGTTGCGAGACTCATTTCTAAACAATACATGTTTCATTCAAAATCACGTTAAATTTAGGGAAGGAAGGGTTCTATTGATTAAAAAAGCTCCATGTCATTCCGCTTTCCTTAAATTCATTCTAAACCGCTTAATCCCCCCCCCTTCTTTTTTCCCTAATTATATGCCGTCACATCCTTTTACGCTTTTTTAATACAGGAAGTGTGCCGTCTCGTTGGTGTAATATGCCTTTGAGAATCCTCATGGTCAATTTGTGAGCCATCCTCCCTGATATTATCTTCTGCTAAGATCCTGGACCCTGTTTTGTCAAGCAATCAGGTTGCGAGACTCGTTTTGCTCTCGACCAGTAGTTAAGCTTGAGCTTTTTTAACCTGTGTAAAGCAAATTCATTATCTTGCTTCCTTTTTCGGCCTGTTTTCAAACACAGGTTGCTTGATAGTTCTTTCCCCTCCTGGGTAGGATCCCAGCGTTTAACATCTTTTCTGCTAGCAGACCTCTGTGGTTCGTCTTCGACTTTTGAGAGTTTAATCTTTATATTTTGCTGTTTATTATATCTTATACTAGCTGAAAACCCGCGCTTCGCTACGGAGTACATTCAAATTAAATACAACGGTAAATGTATGCAATTAATGCAAAAAAAATAAATATATATATTTATAATAAATGAGACGATCAATATATACAATTGATGTGAAAAATATTCTTATATATATATTTATAAAAAAAAATCATAAGGAATATTTATTTTTTTTGGATAATATCCAATCGTCTGCTGCATTAGAAAAAAAAAAGGTTTTTTTCTATTTAGTTGTTACGCACGTGACGATAAATTTATTGAAAGTACCAGAAAAAGAAATCACGTGATCAGCATTTAATAAATTAAATTCTAAAAATTAATCTTTAAAAATTCACCAAAAATCAGGAAATGGAGGTAAAAATTCGAAAAAAATTTCATTTTCAAGGAATTTTTATGATCTTTCTCGTGAAATAAATTTTATAACCCTCAATGTATTATTTTAAATGCAAACGTAAAAAAAGTTTAAAAAACAGCTTAAAAATTTAATTTTAAAAAATCTAAGAAGAATTTTTGAAAAAATCTTTCTTAGTGCACCCCTACACTATTAGAAGAATCACCATGCAAAATTTCAGCCCTTTAGGTCCAGCTGTTTGGTCTGTGCGTTGTATGTCAGTCAGTCAGTCAGTCAGTGAATGAATGAGTCAGTTATGGAACTGTTATATATATATATATATAGATTGGAACATTTTATTTTGACAAGTCTTCCTAATTTAATTTTTGTTTGTTAACTTTAACTTACTGAAATTCTAATGTTTTCATTTTTACTTTTGTAATTTCTTTAATTAATTTTGTAACTTAACTTTATCATTTTTTTTTACTTTTTTTAACTTAATTCATTTCTTCTAGGACCATGCGTGATAAGCTTCAGTGCTTCCCATATCCATACCGACGGTAAAGGGATTTCTTAGTACTATTAGGAACCCCACGAAAACTTTATGTCGACGTCTATGTCCATGTGTCCATGTGGTAAAAAGTTCCGTGAACTTTAAAAATGGTCTGAGGAATCCACGACCAAAAAAATTTGGGAAACACTGCTGTAGTAGTATTTTTATTTTTTCGGTGTCTAAGCTTATATCCCCAGTCTAAAATCGGTGACCTCTGGTTGATTAAAAAAAAAAAACACCGTGATTTTTTTTTATTGATTTCTTTTCTCATTTGAAAACTGGCAATGATAAGGACAGAAAGGTATAGTTTAACGAAGTCATCAATATACAGGGTCATCGAAAAAGGTTGGACGCATTTCGAAAGCTCATAATTATAAAATAAATTGAGCAAACGGAATAATATTTTTTTTTTCATACAACTTGGCAAGTGTCCAAGATTTCTAAATGTAACTGGTACGCAACCGTGACGTTGAACGTTGCGCAGAAGCGATGCGAGGTGGAAGAGGTCTTCGTTCCGCTTTCCGTCAGTGCAATGGCGACCGTTCAGGAGAAAGCTCAAGCGGTGGTTGTTTGCGATAAACACTACGGTAATTTCGCTAAACCGTTTTAACAGATCTCCGCTAACCACAACACACATTGAGCTTTCCCCCATCAAATTTTACGGGATCTGCAAAAGATGTTTGTTTATGATTATTTTTCATATCTTGGATATTTGTATTGAGCAATATAACATTGTTTGAATACTTCTTGATCGACGACAATATTAAGCTACTGAAAGTGAAATTTCAGCGTGTTAGGAGAAGTGCTATTCTTTATTATCCAGGAAGTTTTCTTAAATGATCTAAAGCGATTTCCTTTTGGGTCAATATATTTAGTGTCTGACCATTGACACCTCTTCACGGACATGCTATGGAAAACGATTTTTCTTATTAACGAAGAAAATTCGGTGGCAAAATGAATTAAATTTTCATGTGCTGAATTTGTCTGTATTTCATATTCAAGAACTGTTTGACTTATGCTCTGCTGAAAGTACCAGTATGTTTGAAGAAAACTATTTTTTCAAAAGTTTTTAAATTCAGTAGAAGGATTTGGATAAGTAATTATTTATCTGTTAGATAAGTAATCAGATAAGTAAAGTCTATATTGAAATGTGAATCTTTGAATTTTCCTTTTGTTTATAGTGTTACGAATTTTGTGAATACTGCATTTTGTTTCGTTTAAATGGCTTCTGTGGAAGAGCTCCTATAGCTATATAAGGGGAATACAGGGGAAGAGCCCCTGTATTTAACGTGGAAGTCTATGGGAATCTCACCAAATATGAGTGTTATCGCCAAATTGGCGATGGATTTTGTGACTTATTTTAGTCGCCAGATTTGGCGATATTTCGTAAGCTTGCCGACTAAGCCTTTCTGGAAGCTCCTAGAACTATCTAGCTGTGACTAACCTATAGAGGGCACTTTGGAAATCTGTAAATGTACCTGCCATTGGCATTGGAACGCAGTTCAATTTCCTAGTGAGAATTGAATGTGTTGTAACTGCGTTAATTGGCGTGTATTGTATTGAAAATTCTGGTATCCTGATTGGAGTTTTTAGAATTTTCTGCTGTATAGAAGACAGTCGTTACGTCTTTTATGTTTAAATTTGTGCATTCGACTGAACAATTTCCAAAATAATAATCTTATTTTGTGTGAACTTTCTGAAGAGATTCTTATTCAGTCCTAACGAACTCAGGAAAACTTAACAATATTGTTTCTCGACTGAATCTTTGCTGCTCTTTGCAAGCCTAAAGTCTTTTACAAGGACTCTTGGCATCTCATATATCTTTCTGAATATCTCACATAATTTCTTCAGTTTTATTAAGTTCATACTTATTTTCTACATATATGCAGAAATAGATAGAGCTATAACTGTAAATAATAAATATTTTTATTTTTTGTCAGTATCGGAAAAATAATTCTCATTAAACATTACTTGCAAGTAGGGCAGATTATTTCGTCAGTTACGCAAGATTTATTGTTCTCAGTCTTCTGCCCCCACTCATTTAACTGCTTTATTATGCATATGCAGAACTTATGAGTCTTAAGGAAATTCCAGTTTTTACAAAATTTCCAAATGATGTCTGTAATTTAACTACATGAAATCTACCTTTTCAGAATATTCTGAAATTAACATTATCATGCTTTACTGAAATTTCGAGAGTGAAAAACCTTTAGCTATATTAGTTCTATCATACTATGTAATTCTCGATATATCTAATGAAAAAAGAATAGATTCATCAGATACTTAAAGAACAATTTATATTCAATGAATCAGATTTATAAATATTTATGATGATTTCCCGAGAGATACATAATTCATAACAT
Source organism: Dolomedes plantarius (assembly GCA_907164885.2). Lineage (NCBI taxonomy): Eukaryota > Metazoa > Arthropoda > Arachnida > Araneae > Dolomedidae > Dolomedes > Dolomedes plantarius. The sequence goes on along the minus strand of OU015492.1, from coordinate 182,764,483 downwards.
TCTCCGAAATGACCGCATGTGGAGTGAAGATCTATTAACAGCCTACTGCTGATTCTATAATTAGCGCTAGGGAGTATTATCAAATATTATACACCATAAATATTACAACAGAAATATGAAAAAAATCGATTAGAACTTACTTATGAGTTTGTTCGGGGTATTGCCCGCCATTTCCGGCAACTACGTGTACTGGGTATATAAGAGCGCTGTGAAATCTAACTACTCATAGAAGTACTACCGTTTCTTGCGAAAATGTGAAATCTGCATGCATATCCTCTGAAAATTATATTCTAAAAATCTTACCCTCATTTCAATGTTTCATATCTTCAATGTTTTCATTGTTTTAGTCTCAGCCATATTAATGTTTCATGGATTTCATTTTCAATGTTTCAATGTTTCAATTTCATTGTTTCAATCTTAGCCATATTAATGCTTCGTGCATTTCATTTTCAATGTTTCACTGTGTAAGGTTTACATAAGATTCGATTCACAATAATCGAACTTTTAAGTGAATAAATTTAAAGAATCCGCTTAAGTTATGGTAATTACACGATTGTTGCAAAAAATAAAATTGACCAAAATAGTCAAAATATGACATTTTTAGCGTAGGCAGTCACCTTAAATTCTCGATGAACACTTAAATATATATTTTTTGTTGATTTAGAAGAGATAATTCTTTGAAAAAGGTAAGACACTGGAATTCCTCGTAATTACAGTACGAGAATGGCTATGAAAGAGACAGAACAGTTTTAGTGTTGTGTAATACTCCCTATGAATAAGGTTGAAGTCGCATTTTTATGCATTCAAATGAAATTAAATGAAGGATTTTAATTTTAAAAGCCGCAAATTAAAATCGGAAGTTTTTTTTCTGTAATGGAAGTTAGAGAAAAGTGTTACTTTCTTAGAGTATGAAACAGCTTTATTTAGAATGCTTAAGTTTGAAAAAAAGAATTTGTTTTTGTGCTAAATATGTGCTTAGATTTTTACAGCATTCCCTTTGAATGGAGTTTAACGCTTCCCATGGGGTTTTTGATTGTCAGAGTAAGGTATGATTCCTATCATATGTAAAAATAATGATTATGTCATTGCTTCTATTTAAGGTGTTTGTACAGTTAAAATTATAGAGATGAGCGTAATCTGATTTTTCACTTAACTTACACTAAGGTAATTTGATTTTTTCCCCTTTACAATATGTTTTGAACAAGAAACTTCAAGCTGGAATCGAAACCTCGAACATAATGTGAAGAGTATCTGAGACAAACATTATTTTATATTTCCTCTACAATCTCAAGGAAAAACAAAGAGTATGTGTTTAAAAGGGATATTTCGATATGTCACTGTTTTTTCTGAAGCGAACTTTACTAGATCGTCAAACAAATTCCATTTCCCTAGATCTGGAAATGGAATGGATCTGAAGTTTTAAGATAAAAAGAGAGGAAGATATACTACGATTTCACCACTGGAATTTCAGTGTAGGAAAAATTTTTCCTATTAGAGAAGTGCCAAAGAAATTGAGCCTTGCAAGTATAATGTGTTCGCGAAAACAGAACTAAACTGAACTCGTGTCTTTCTAGTAAATTTCAGGTTAGATAAGATCTTTTGAGGACTGCTAACAATTTTATGCTGACAAAATAGGCGTAGCATGTTTATAACTTTTTTATTTATTTATTTATTTATTTTTTTTTTTAGGGGGGGGGGGGGCACGAATTGAATTCGATTAGGGCCCTCCTCAGCGCATTGACTGCCGGACGGTCCTTAAAATCTGAATTATTATGATTTTTTAAAAATTGAATAGCAATAGAATTGGTGTTTGAGTAGTATTCAAAAGTTATACAATGAGAAAAATATTATATAAATAAAATGAGAAAAAAAGATATAGCATCGAATTTTAGTTATGGATCATAGTTAAAAATTATGTTACGGCTAAAGACATAATTGGAATCTTCAGTATCACAGTTTGAAAAAGCGGGAAAAAACCAACTTTCTTGAAAGTTTTCTACAATTTTCCGATTTTAACAAAACTTCTATTAATGTTTTAACTTATTTCAAGTTAATTTTGGGGGCACTTCCCCCCCGTGCCACCCCCACCCCCCGACGCTACGCCTATGGTTGACAATCATATTTAGTATGAACTTCTATAGTATAATCTTCTCAGTAGAGGGGAAAAGAATTATCAGGAAGACCCACAAATTTCATTTGTTTTATTTTAGTTAATAGCAAATTAAAGTTGAGACAATAATTCTGTACCAATCCAAATATCTGTTATGAAAATTAAGAGGGTTATTATAATGGAAGTCATAGTACGGCTGGGTGGTATAATGGTAGCTACGTCTACTGAGGAAGGGAAAGTTTCAAAGTTCGGCTTTGGCAGTTATGTTTAGTGTAAAAAAACTTAAGCAGTAAGGAATCAGTGATACAGAAAAATGATATAGAATTAGTGATATGCAAGGTGAGCCCATAAAGTAACCGGACATTTGTTTTTTTAAATAAGAAAAATATTACTCACCTTCAAATAAATTTATCTCCTTCAAAATAATAGAGAAAGGAGTCTATACAAATTTTCTAACGTTTCTTTAAGTCATCTAAACACTGTTTATAGGCGTTGAAACTAACCGTTCGCAAAATACGCGTAAAATTTGATTTAATATCCGAGATTTTTCAAATCTCTGTCCTTTCATGGATTTTGCATTTTTTGATTACAAAGGACTTATTCACCACGAATATTTTCCTGAAAATAAAACAATTAATCAGTATTTTTACAAGGAGGTGCTTTTTCGATTAAGAAACAGGATAAGGTGAGTTAAGAAGGAACTGTTTGATTCTGGGCAATGGGTTCTTTTACACGATAATGCCAGGGCCCATACAGCCATTTCTGTACAACAATATCTTGCTAAGCATTCAATTACAGTGATAAATCACCCACCATATTATCCCGACTTATCACTAGCTGATATTTTCCTTTTTCCGAAGCTTAAGATGGCCATGAAAGGACAGAGATTTGAAAGCGTCTCGGATATTAAATCAAATGTTACACGTATTTTGCGAACGGTTAGTTCCAACGCCTGTAAACAGTGTTTCGATGACTTGAAGAAACGTTGGAAAAATTGTAAAAACTCCTCTGGCCATTATTTTGTAGGAGATAAATTTATTTGAAGGTGAGTAATATTTTTCTTATTTATAAAAAAATGTCCGGTTACTGTTAGCAATATGAACCAATATGATTCATTAATTACTTGCCTTTCCGATGTTTGACGTCATATTCTGCATTTCCATTTTTAAGCCGATTCAAATTAAAGGCGATTCAATTAAATCGAATCAACGACGTAAGTTTCGTTTAGATTACGTCATGTCTGGCAATCTGCCATACGTCATAATTAAACACAAATCTTCAGTTACCAGCCGATAGTTTTTTTGAAGTGAAGTGATGTACCCGATATTTGAATATCTGCTTTTGTTAAGTGTATATAAGCGGCGAACACTTTCGAGAAATGGCATCACGGCATCAAGGATATACACATTATCGTAAGCTTCTTAAGCTGATGAAATGGAATGAAGTATCAAGCCTGTCTAGAGTAAGACGTTTTGTATTAGTTATATATTAATTCTTGTGATAGTCCATCACAGTATGATAAAATATAATGTTTGTTTTAAAACTGATTTAAAGAAAACCACAGTATTATTAGTAAGAAGAAAGATGTTGATATTGTTGTTTTTATCTAATTCTTAACCAGTTTTTCAAATGAATAAACTTTTAGTTATTGTTAAAAAGTCTTGTCGTCTATACATGATTTTGAACAATTTTAATTGTTTTAGCGTATACCTTTTGTAACATAGCTTTTACTGCACATTTTTAAACTCTGCTATTTAAATATAAATTATAAGAATTGTAGACGTGCATGTTTTTAACATGTACGCTAACAGTTACTTTATGGGCGCACCTTGTAGAAATTGTTTACTGGTTATTTCTAGCATTCTGATATCTGTAAGCTCATTTTTTTAAAAATTTTTTCATTGAAATTATTTTGTAACTGCAGTTAATTTATACAAATTTTTAATTGAAATTCTATTTATGTTGTAGGGGGGAGTAGTAAGACTTGCGCGTAAATAACAGTTGTTGCGTGAAAATAACCACACACTATATTTTAAAAATTACGAACTTATTAGGCTGAATTATCAGAAAAAGAACATAGTCATCCATGACAACGCTTGTGTAAAAAAAAAAAAAAAAATAGCAGATGAACCGACGGTGCGAAAAATAAAATATAATAAAAATACACGTGAAACTTGGTGTTACAAGGAAAGCCACTAGTAGACTGCAATTCATCAGCAATTTCTCCTTTTCGGAATGCAATCAGACCAAACGGAAATCGCACATCGCATACATCTCAATGTCCGATTCAACTCTGAGGGAGTACGCAAACTCTGACGTACTGTGGTCGCCACAATGTCATGGCTTAAGTAAGGGACGTCATATGCTGTAAGTAGAGTGAATTGAAACCCCCTAGGAATACAAAAAATAGAGTTTCAGAGTATTGGAATATAGTTGGTCATTTTGAGCCGGGGACTAATCAGCATTCAGAACGTATGGCAAAGGCATCACAGCTGTTTGTATCGTTGTTCTACTTTATGTGGCAGATATATAAAGAACCTATCGAGACAGAAGAAAAAGAAAGGTCCATCCTTATTTTAATCCAGCGACCATGATAATGGAGGACGCGGGGGCCCAGTTGGCAAAAGCAGCGGGCCAGTGTTATGAACGTCCCTGGTTCGATACTCGTCGCTGCAAATCCACCGCCGTGTTCACTAATGGTGGCCGGGACACGTAAAATAGGGCGTATCTGCAATGTCCTCCAAGTTCTCAATTTATCTCTGGATGTGCGAGATCAAGTGTTCCGGTCTCGTCACTTGAATCAGTTCAAAATTACGGGACCGATCATTTAGCCAACTTAAAGTCGGACTCCGGCCCTTGTGGTGCTAATTCAAAACAGGAGCCGCCCCTTTCAGCCCAATAGACTATTAGGACCTGGAGAATGGAACCTCCAACCAGGGGGCATTAGCAACAACATCAGGTTCTTATACGACGATTTTAGTTCTGTGATAGCTGTTGTTGATACTGCGTAAGCAATTGGCAGGAAACATTCACACTAAATATCCACGAGATTCGTTTGTTTCTTTCACCAGAGTCACCTGTTGGAGTTAATAGTATTCAAATTCCGAATGTTAATTTTTTCCTCCTCTCAACCAGTGACATAGTTGTCAACGCAGAGCTGAATTGCAGGACAGCAAAGAAGAAAAAGTAAACACTACGTTCTACGAAGTACGGCTCTGAGTTTTGTTCCACGTTGATAATCATTTTGCCTGTCAGTGTTCATGGAATATATAAAGCATATTGTAACTGCCCCGCTCTCCATAACATATCCGACATGGATATGTTTATTTGGCTGTACATTCGAGAAGCAAGCTGCTAAATAAAACTTTTTTTATCAAAATAAGAAGCCAGTATTTTCTTCTCAAATAATAAATACTTCCTAAACCTGGAAACTCTGCAAATGGTGGATTAATGGATTAACCATCTGTGACATAATGTCACTATGTAGAAAATTAATTACCTTTTCAGTTGTTAAATATAAAATATAATTATCAATATCAATTTTGATTAACTACTATATTTAACTTCATTAATTTATATCATCTCTTAAATTAATTATTCGCTAGCTGTGTTAATATTAACTTTGCTCGGTTAACTTCATGATTAAAATATAACTGATAATTTTCCAGGTACAGTTTGAAGTCTTAAAGCAATTACATTGTTATTATCTACAATAATCAAATATATCAATAACAGAATCGATTCTCATATTCGAAATCGCATGGCGATTCGAATCCTTCACTTAACTGTAATTTAACTGATAAACACGTGCAGGATAGAGAATGTATTCATACGCAGAGTTTTCCTTAATAATAATAGCAATGTAATCGCAGTTTTTAGTATTTAGTTTTTAATATAGTCTTTTGCTACAGCTAGCATTTGTAAATTATTTATTTATCCCTTCCTACAAGTTTGATTTGATTAATATGTGCAAAAGGAGATGCGATCTATTTATCAGAGAGGAAGCATACTAGCGCTTACGAGCTCCAGTCTGTGAGCAGGCTATGCTTCTATATAAGAGAACGCGCAGTGAAGTGTGTGCATTTTTATAAGAGCATTTTTTTTCTTGCAGTAAGAGCATTTTGTTAGGCTGGCATTTTTATGAGAGAATTTATGAGAGTATTTTTCGAATAACGTTTTTCGCCATGAGTGGTGTAGATATTGAACAGGGCATGTTCCCTCATTTTTCTAGTCTTCGGACAAAAATTTGTGATACTAGCTGGTTTTAACCTATATATTTCTGTACCCGTATTCTCGTCAAGATATATCTTGAATGAATAAAATAATATTAGTTTAAAATATGCCAGTGTTATTTCTTCGTGTCGATACTACATTCGAAATGTATCATCCAGCAAGATCTACTAAAGCTCCTAACCTAGCCAGACCTTTGGGTCTATCATCTTCATCGCCGAACTGCATCTAGGTGTGTCCAGCTTTAAGCTTCATCATCCATTTTCTATGCATCAACTCGTGGACCTGATTCTACGCAGTAGGCTTAGCTGCATCTACTCCCCGTAGCCGAGTCCTCGTGGATATAGCTGTTGTACGTCGACTTCCACGTGCTACCAACATCACGGAAAGGACACTGTGTTTTTTTTTCAGATGTTAAAATTCTCGATTATAGATAAGTAAATATTTCGCTTTGACTATATCTTACGAATTTAAAATTACACAACGCAATAGCATTTTAACTACTATACTTTGCTGGTGTGAAAATTTAATTTGATTCTCACCAAATAATTTTTATCATTAGCATCCTTTTTATATCATTGGTACATTTGTACTAGCCCCACCGAATTTCCTATCATTCACCAAATTTCAAATCACCGTCAACGTCACCTTATAGGGGAACCAACACCACCCCCTGCTGCTACCTCAATTTGGAGCGAGCTATTCCAGCGGCGATACCTGGAGGGCTCGTATGTACTGCCACCCTCTGATACATGGGAGGAATTTATGACCTACGAATTTAGCGAGTCCGTATACGGCCTAGACACCAAGGTGTCATGACATTTCTTTACCGCATGCAAAACATGTCTCCTACAATCTAAAATCTCATTGTTCTCCTTGACCTCAGGGGGAACTTCAGTGATGCCTTTCGAGATTCGAACTCAGCACCTCCCATCCAAAGTCCAACTTGCTACCACTAGGTTGCCTCGGGGCCCATTCTATGATAGTTGATCTGCAGTTTAAGTTCCCCCTGAGGTCAGGGAGAACAATGAGATTTTAGATTGTAGGAGACATGTTTTGCATGCTGTAAAGACATGTCATATTCTTATACAAACGTAGTAAAGTATATCATACAAACGTAGTAAAGTATATCATACAAACGTAGTAATGTACATCAGTTTTACTTTTCAATGACTTCAGTGATAGATACACAATTGCTCTCTGAAGATTAGCTTAGTAAATAATTTCAAGTCAATAAATATCAATAAACATTTGCATTCATAAAATCTAAACCAATTAAAAATGTAATTTTAATGTATTTCTGATAACTGACTTTTAATGCGACTCCAGATGTTTCTATTTTATTGATTTAGAGTTTAAAATTCATTAATTTTTCCACGTCAGTGATTTTTCTCGATAAATTTCGCAAAAGTGATGCCTTAAGGTCATATGTTATAATCAATGCGGTTTCATTCTATTCAAGATTTTTGCAATAGCAAATTAAGTTTCCGCTTACTTAGTTACATTGTTAATCATATTAGAAATTTTTGTAAGAGATTTATTTTTCGCCCGCAGTTTCCATTTTTGCTTTCCTATAGTTTTCAGATAGTAGCAAAAAAAAATTCACATAGCTTACACGTAAGCAAATATACCTTATAATCAAACAATTAATTCGTGGAAACAGCCGAGAGCGTAAAATTATTTTTAAAAATATGGGCTCCTTCATTCGTAGTTGTTAAGGAATGCTATTAGTGAGAAGGTTAAACAAAGGAACTGATTTTTTATGTAACAAACATGTACGATTAAAATCCTGGGTTCGGAATAATTTATATTATTTAAGCACTAGCCAGGCCTTGTCCGGCTACGCTGGGGCATCGCCCAGCTATCGAATCACTTGACAATTAATTTAATTCAAGTGAATCACAGTTCACTTGAATAAATTTTTCTTCACTTTTAATCGCCAAAAAATCTCCCAAAAAACAGTACATCTTCAAATGATCTATTTATGATTGAAAAGTTTGAATTAAAATTATGAAAAATAGAAAAATAATCTAATATTAGACACACGATGAAACGTTTCTTTTCAGTGATTCATTTTTTAGTGAGAATCCCGCTGTGTTTACATCGTAAAAAATGGCGGTTATGTTTTGTTCGATGGAGTATGCATTTAGGATTGAAATATTTCTAAAACTATTAAAGTAACAGAATAAGTGTAGGCAGAAAAAACTATCAACTTTTAAAGCTCTTTCTAAGTATGTAAAATTTATGTACTTTCTTAAAAAAAAAAACATCGATTTTGACTTTTAAAACATGGAGGTTACGTTTTCTATCAGGGGAGTATGTATTTATAATCGAAATATCTCTAAAACTATTAAAGTAACAGAATAAGTGTACGCAGAAAAAATTGTCAGTTTTTAAAGTTCTTTCCAAATATGTAATATTTATGTACATTTATGGAAGAAAAAAACACATCGATATCGACATTTTCAAACATGGCCGAATTTCATAATGAAAAAACCATACCGGAAACCGTCTACCCGGAATTGTTCCCCGACCGACAAAGTTGTTCTTTTATTTATATAGCTTATGATTTTAGCACTATTTGTTAGGTATTTAGAAAAAACGTCACCCATTGGTGTCACCCCACTAATCATAGGTTATGGAGATTTGCAATTACCTTCAATAGTATGCCACAATCCAAAGTATTTTTTCAATTAATTTGATCAAAAAAGGAAGACTAACATTGTAGAAAAAAGAATAAGCGACATTGTTAAACATGAAACATTTAACTGAAGCACAAGAGGGAGCATGTGTTTTATATTCTTCCATAAATTGACCATCATCAAACGTGCTTTCACTAGACAAAGTTCGCACTTTCATATGTGCTTCCCTAATTAGGGCTTGGCATACAACAGATTCAAGTACGGCTTAAAGTATATAAACCAGCCATTAAGCTGTCACTAGCGTGGTGAAAAATATTGAGTTTCCATGGCAAAACAATACCGTAAGAAAAGCTAAAATTCACTGAGTAAGAATAGTAATTATGGTCAATATAAAGTCGGTACTTTCTCTTTCCGATGCCATTTACAGGTGAAAAATACATTAAGGAAATAGATTATAAATAGTTCTGTCTGCTGTCAGACTATGCGATGACAAATGACAGCTATCGCTCTCAATCGATACATTTTGGAAAGCGGGTTTCAGGATAAGGTTATGTAACAGAAACAAACACGAAATAAAAGTGTTAATTTTATTCCGATTGATCATGTTGACAGTTATTATTCTAAATAACTACCTTTAATGCGTTTGTTATAAAATCTCAACCAATTTATCAATGGATATTCTCTCAAAAACGTGCTCATTGTAAAATGAGTGGTCACGACACTTGACTTCGTTTGCAAAGCATTCCTTTTTATGCTCAAATAAATCAACACAGCAATACGGTTAAAGTATAGTTTAGCAATCTGAAGATAAAAATATCTGTAAACAGAGATACTTTGATTGATTGCCTTCATAACTATATTAAATACTACAGTTAATCGTTCCGGGTGATGGCCGAATAGTTAGGGTGCTGTCATTGTGTCCAGAAAATGTGGGTTCTAGTTCTATTGTTGGCAAGGATGTGTGTAGCCTTTCGAAATCGGCTTTAAACTGTAGGCACCGGTCTAATTAGACTTGCGCTTTCAAAACTAACAGTAGGTTTTCAACCAATCGATCACTCAATAAAGTTTATTTGTTCCTCTCAAGCTTTCTTCGAATAGTTCTAATATTGTAAGCAAATTACACAGTGAGGTGATATATATTCAATCGTTATAAATATGCTATATAAAAAAATTATACTTGCAAATCAATCCTCTGGCTCCCTGATTCTATTTACACTGATATCCCAAGTGTTTCAATTAAAGTGATTATTTCAGTCACATTTTAATCTTAATATTTCTATGAGACAGGACCTTTTTATCGCATGGGCAAATCGGGACTTTGCCCAGGGCCCCCTGATGCCAAGGGGTCCCCAAACCCCCTTGGTGTATGCACCTAGTACTTCTAACAGCATGTATAGCCCATGCATAGTTCTTATTTTTATAAATGTTCGTAAGGGGGGGCCCCCAAATAGCATCTGTCCAGGAGCCCCTAGCGTTCATAATCGGGCCCTGCTATGAGATTTCTAGATTACATTTTCATTTACAGTAACGCATAACTGAATTCTCGAAAATTTAGTTTGTTCCATGTTTATATGCATAAATGAAGTAGTTTATTTAGGTTTAAACAACCGATATTTCCAGGTGCAATATGCATAGGTAGCAGATGAGTCAAAACAATTGCTCTCTGAATTTCAAACAAATCAGAATCATATCGGTTCTAGGTTTAATATGTTACTTTTTACAGGTTCTTCGAGCCTCTTTAAAACAGGGTGTGATAAAAATCTATTTTAAGCCTTCTTTTTCATATATAAATATATGTATATATATATGAGAGAGAGTGGGGGAGATAGATAGATATAGATACATAGGTGTCACGGTTTGAAAAATAAAGTTAATTCAAATAATTAAAAATGAAATATTAAAAGACCAGTTAATAGGGCGGCCAACAGATGGCAGCACCAATGAAAGTCCTTTTCGAGATTCGGAGCAGTTGTGTAACGGGAGTCACGAGGTAACAGTTTTTTGTACTACGGGGTTTTCATAGTAAAGGACAGATCAGGATTGGCATCGAACACTACGGAAGTGTGTTGGTGAGGAACGGAGAGAGGAATTGGCGTGACGCCATTTTAATTTAGGGACAATTTTAGCTGTGGTAGAGTTAAGTGAAATTAATAAAAGCAACTGATGAGAACAATGTGTCTTTATTCTCGGCTACTACACCAGACTGCGGTTGGATTAATAGATATGGACTTTTAAGTTTTATGAGTTAAGAAGCATGTCTCTATTTTTGGCCTACGACGATGACTGCACAATTAGTATGAAGAATTTAGACGGTGTTTAAGAAGCACGACATATATATATATATATATATATATATAAAACAAGTCTGGCCACCGGTATTTTTTATATAATATAGAGTATGTATTATTCTACTGTCAGGTAGCAGTAATGAAGCTAAGGGCATCGTGGTTTTGGGGGGAACAGCGTAAAATGTCAAACCTTTCAGACCTTGCGAAAAGGGCTAATTGTTTGAGCGCGTTTAAACTGGAATATCTTTTACTGCAACACCCAGGATAATCGGTGCTTTTCGAGCTATGGTATCGAAAGTCATGATAGCATACAGAGTGCACGGAAAAACGTCCTTTGCCAAACAGAATTGTGGATGAAAGGGAGAGATGAGTGAAAGAGACGGACGAGGAACTGAAGCGGATTGTGACATGAAGAAAGAAAACAACTGCAACTAAAATGACCGAAGAGCTCAATCTGCATCTGCATGTTCCGGTGTCAACCATCAGAGGTAGAAGGGAACTTCACAAACATTTACGGAAAAATATCTATTTCCGAACCAATCGTAATAGATGTCAATAGAAAATATCGTCCACAATATTGCCACGAGAGCAAATCCTGGTCGAGTAATATAACGAAAAACGATATTTTTTCCAACGAATCGTTGTTCACATTGTTTCTCGCAACAGGACGTGTGTATGTCCGGAGTACACCTACACAATCATAAAATTCTAGCTGTCTCATCTCAACAGTCAATCATGGAGATAGATCTATCAGGGTTTGGGATGGCAGCTCATGGTTTTCTTCAGGTCCTTTTGGAACTCTAAGACGGAGATTGAATGGGAAGGGCTATTTCGAAATTTTAGCTCACTAGTTCATCCTATGGTGCAAACATTGTTTCTGGCAGGAGATGGCGTTCTCCAGGAGGATAACCCCCTATATATACAGATAAATCTATTAAGTACTGGTTTGAAGAGCATGAAAAAGAAGTTAAATATCTGAACAATGATGAACGATTATGGGCTAAACAAACTCGGTACTAAATCCGGAATATTGGAGAAGTTATATTCCAGAAATTAATTCCAACTGACTGAAGGCAACTTCATATATGAAAAAGACATTCCAAGCTTCGTACACTGACTTCGAACCACAGTTACCCAGGAATCAAGAAGCTCACAAGGTTTCGTCCACTGCAATTATAGAAAGTAGTGTGATAGCAAAAGATGCGAGTGCCTATCAACTGGCATCAAACGTAACTCAAAGTGTCATAACAGTTCTGCCTGTAAGAATAAGTAAAAGAGCATTTTTCATAATTTTTTCCATCATTTATTATTTTACTATGTTTTCATTTTTTTCACTATGGACATATTTTTTAACTGTGAGGTTTTTAGAATAGTCAATGCATATCGTTAAAATGATCTTTTAACTAATTTAATTCATTTCATTTAGACAAATTAGAGTTAAAAATGATTGTTTTCTGACTTTGATCATTCTTCAACTGCCCATTCGCAAAGTGAGTAATTTAGAATGCTCTAAGTGCAAAATGAAATTAAGTTTCGTACTCTGCGCACTTCTAATTTGCCCATACGCGAAATGATCATTTGTAAATTACCCAAGTCCGAAATAATGTAGCATTTCGCATTTGTCTGTGATCCATTCGCGTTGTGAGCATTTTTTTCGGACATTGTGCGATTTCGGAGTTGGGTTCCAACACACATATCTATATATATAAAACAGTTCCGTAACTGACTCACTGACATACAATGCACAGACCAAACCGCTGGACCTAAAGGGCTGCAATTTTGCCTGGCGATTCTTCTTATAGTGTAGGGGTGCACTAAGAGAGATTTTGGAAAAATTCTTAGATTTTTTTAAATTAAAATTTTAAGCTGTTTTTGTAACTTTTTTAAAGTTTGCATTTAAAATAATAATTTGAGGGTTATAAAATTTATATCACAAGAAAGATCCTAAAAATTCCTTTAAAAATCCCTGAAATCTTTTTCGAATTTTTACCTCCATTTTCTGATTTTTGGTGAATTTTTAAAGATTCATTTTTAGAATTTAATTTATTAAATGCCGATCACGTGATTTCTTTTTCTGGTACTTTAAATAAATGTATCGTCACGTGCATAACAACTAAATAGACAAAAAAAATTATTTTTCTTTCTAATGCAGCAGACGATTGGATATTATAAAAAAATATCCCTTACTATTTTTTTTATAAATATATATAAATATATATATATATATATATATATATATATATATATATATATATATATATATATTTATTAATTGTATACATTGATCGTCGCATTTATTATAGATATATATATTTATATATTTTTTTGGCATTAATTGCATACATTGACAGTTGTATTTACTTTGAATGTACTTCGTAGCGAAGTGCGGGTTTTCGACTAGTATATATATATATATATATATATATATATATATATATATACTATGTTTTGCGAAAATATTTTTAATTCCTTGCTTTATTTTTTAATGTCACTTGCGACCTACAAATTACCTTTTTAATCACCTTTTGAATTTGTATACCAGCTCTTAAAGAGTTTTATGTACTAGGAAGTGTCCGTGGGGACTTGGAGCTGATCAGTTTGTAAGAGGGGCTTGGCCTTAATTTAAAAAAAATGGCGAAATACTGGATGACTGATGAAATAAAGGATTTTATATATCAACAGTGCGTTTTATTTGAAGTACAGCTCCGATTCAAAAAATTAGAATAATGTAAAAAAGAATGGGTTTAATGTTGCTAAAATGTCAATTTGCATACTGTGTTCAGAAAAAAAATATTAAAATGTCTAAATATCTTCAGTACATTCATAAATATAACATAAATATTTATTTTAATTTGCTATACTAATAATTAACTATTTTTAAAAATATTAGAATTATTTATAAAAATTAGAATATCTGGACAAGGTGGTTCAAAAAATTAGAATATGAAACTATTTTCCTGTTGGTTTAGAGAACAGCTACGGGACTAATATGTGCGGGACTAGAAAATGTTTTCCTCGGAAAATGGGAAAGTAGTTTGGCATTTGATTTTAGTCCAGTATTTGCTTAATATGGGACGAAAGAGCGACTTATCTGAGACTGTGAAATTTCGTATTGTGCACTTGCACAAAGAAGGAAAAACACAACTGTTTATAGCAAAGGAAGTGAAATGTTCTCAAGCAAGTGTGAATAGAGTTTTGAGAGAATATTGTAACAATAAGTGTTTTCAAAATAAACACTTTAAAAGTGGACGAAAGCCAGTAACTTCAGCAAGAGATGAAAGGCAATTGAAAAAGATTGTGAAGAAACATCGCTTTCGAAGTGTGAGATATTTGCAGAGAAAATGGAAAGAAGTGGGTGTAAATGCCTCTAAATCTACAACATTACGACGACTTCACTAATTAGGTTTTAGATCACGTGGGCCTAAGACAAAGCCACTCTTATCATCTAAGAAAATGGCTGCTAGAGTTAAATGGTGTAAACAAAGGCTATTTTAGGGTCAAGATGACTGGAAAAATGTACTCTTCAGCGATGAAAGTATGTTTTGTGTGTCCCATGGGAATCAAGGTATACGTGTTTGGAGACTTAAACAAAAAGCTTTTGATAAAGAGTGTTTAAAACGTTCGGTTAAATTTGCGACCTCTGTCATGGTATGGGGCTGAATGACTGCAGAAGTCCCAGGTAGGTTGTCTATTATTTACACAAAAGTCGACTCAGATGTGTATCAAGAAATTCTTGAACACTTCATGATTCCTTCATCTGAGGATTTATGTGATGACGATTTCGTGTTTCAGCAAGATTCAGCTTCTTCCCATACTTCCAAATCGACAACTAAATGGCTCCAAGAGAAGGAAACAAATTTACTACCTTGACCTGCGGATTCACCCGATCTAAACCCTATCAAGAATTTGTGGGGAATTATGGAAAAACGACTTCGAGAAGTTGCACCAAGAGACAAAAAAGATCTTATTTATAGTTTGAAGAACATATGGGCGAATATTGCTAAAAAAATTTGAGAACCTTTAGTCAATAATATGCCAAACCGTCTAAGAGCTGTCAATAAAGCTAAGGGTGATGCAACAAAGTACTGATTAGCACATAAAAACCCTTCGAGTTAAAATTGTGTACAATATATTTACATTATTCTAATCTTTTGAACCATGTTATGAAGTATTCTAATATTTTGAATTTATTTTCACTTGTTGTTTTAAATATATTTTCTATTTCATTGTAATATGTTCATATTTTTATGATCTACAAAATATGCAGATTTATATTATGAAAATTTATATTTGATATCATTGATTTTTTATTTGATAAAGTAGATTTGCAATTCCCTTGACCATATTTTCTTTCATTATTCTAATTTTTTGAATCGGAGCTGTAGTACGACGACAGTTAGTTTTTTTTCCGTAAAACTTCTAAATAAACACTCTCAGGAATGTTGCAAAATGTATTCCTTAGAAATTAAGCATAATATTTTTTTCATGTAAAACTATCGTTATACATAGTTCTAACCGACAGAATTCAAAATCCATTGCCGGTAAATCATAATTATACCCAACATGAATCATGTATTTTTGCTTTTAAAATGTCATTTATCTACCAAACAGAAAAAAAGAAGGCATTAATGGAAACTGATTATGAATAGCAGGGTCTGAAGGCAGACAAAGCGATGACAAACGGCAGCTATCACTCTTGGTCGATATGGCTATTAAAACCGTTTGGAGGATATCAGGTCCACAAAGAGAATCAAAAATAAGATAAAATTAGAATTTTTAGGATATTTCACTGAAAATTCTTTTGACTCTGAGAGGCATATTAAGGAATTTTTTATTATTTAAAATTTATTATTATTATTATTATTATTTTTTAAATTTCTAGGATATTATGCACCACTGCCATTGGAAAAAAGCAAACAAACTTTTCAACATTTTTACTCTTAGACAACCAACTTGTATGATTAGAATGTTATAATTTGTATTTACGGATAGTGGATTAAATTATAAACTCTATCAGTACTTACAATATTAAATCCTTTAATTTCTAAAGGTTAAACACGTGGCATGTAATGTAAATTTGAAGTGTTATGTGCCATAAGATTCAATTTTTAGATGATATTGCATATATACAGTTTGAAGGAGATATTGTTATAAAATTTAATTTTTACCATGTTTTGATTCACTCGCTTTTTTGTTTGTGTGTATGTTTGTACAGTACAAATCTTGCAATCGATTTTTAACTAACTTCCCGACTACCTAGACATTTGAAACTTTTTGAATAGGTCAGAACACGATGACAATGCATTATTTTAATAATTTTAGCCATCTTTAAGCAGAATTTGAAATCGTTTTCAGTTAATTCTGTTTTGTAGACTGGTGCAGCCATCTATCGGCCGGGACGGGAACGAAAAGTTAAACGCAAGTTAACTTCCAATTAACTTAATTTTCTTTGAAGTTGATGGGATAATTCATCAAAAAATTTTTAAGAAGTATTTTTAAATACACAGAATTGTCAAGTTTATATGATTCAACAGAAAATTTAAAAACATGGTATATAAAAAGGTCTTTTTATCTTGTCATTATTTTATATTTCTTAACCTAATATTGTAGAGCTTTATTGCTTCTTCTACCCGCACTTGGGTGTATATCATTTGAAGTGGCACTCTAAATGATTTTGATACAAACACAGTTTATACATGAAACAATGCTTATTGAATTCGTTGCACATATAGAATTTGCTTTGACAGCAATAAGCATACGTACTACTTGTACGGAATATATATTAGCATTCAATAAAAATACACTTTGCAATACTCACAAACCAGCAGAGAGTCAAACCAGCAGTTCTGCCACTTACGCAGAACTGCTGGTTTTGGGCCCCCTAAGCACAAGCGCCGGTTAACACCTGGAGCTGCTTACCTCCTAACTCTCTCTCGTTTATCTATGAAGTTTAACAACCTTTTTACTTAATCAAGCTGCTTGGTATTTATACCAAGCGCGTTGCATCTCAAGCAGCTTCTTTAATTCATTCACTCAAAAGTTCGATTCTTCTGAATCGAATCTTATGTATACCTTACACTGGCCTCCCTCGAAAAAAAATTTGGTAACTGAGGTCTGAACGGCTTCAGTTAACTAATTGAAAACGCTTGCTGGTCTGACTTTTTTACATAATGGATGGCAAAGCCAAAAATCCTTCCACACATTGTATGGGGGTAAAACGCCACTCCCATTTTACAAAACTAACCCCGAAAGGTCCAGGTGACACCATCAAACAGTGGTTTTCAAGAGTTGCGGATATTGAGCTGGCCAACTGCGCCCTAGAAAATCTATTTTAGTTAAAACTGTCAACACAATTGCACAGCATGACATTTCTTGAATGTTTGCAACCGCTCTCCCCCCATTCTTTCCCCCACCGCCTATATGGTGCCCCTATAATAAAATGGACAGTGAAACTACGGCGTAGTATAGGCGAATGTTTAACGACAAGTTCCTCCGCATTGGAATATATATATATATATATATATATATATATATATATATATATATATATATATGTATGTACATATATATATATATATATATATATATGTATGGAAATATATATATATATATATATATATATATATATATATATATGTACATATATATATATATATATATATGTATATATATATATTATATATGCATATATATATATATATTATATATATATATATATATATATATATATATATATATATATATATATATGCAAAATAGGTAAGTAACGATAACTAACCCACGGTAGTTTTGTTAGAAGAGACTACATGGAATTTGTTTTTTCTCCGTATTATATTGGTAATTGTCTCCCATTTATTGACCCTTACTTTGTTTTCCCTCTCGTTTCCTTCCCTTTTCTGTAGTTTGGTTTGACAATTCTCTCACTTAACTGTTTTCTGATATTTGGTTTGACAGTCTTCTCTGCGCGCCTTTTGTAGCCATTGCTGGCACTGAGTGCGATTGTTTGCTCACCTTCTGAGGATGAAAATCGATACGGATTTCTGATGAACATTTTTTTTTCTCATTTATATACAAAATTAAGGAATTTTTGCTTATCATTCTCTAATGCTAATTTCTCCATTCAATTTGTTAGGTCTGATGTATATTTTTTATTCCTTATTTAGTTTTGCTTTCAAGTAGAAGAAAGGTAATGAAATTTCTGTTTCGTGTTTTGGATTGATAGGTTTAGACTTTAATAGCAGAAAACGCGCTCGTCGACAACCAGTTAGTGAGGTAAAAAGAGAACTATATTGAATTTATTTTCGACTAGCGGCCCGTCCCGATTTTGTCCGGGTTGAACAAAATATTATACCAATAAATTTCCAGTTGATAGCCAATAAATTGTAAATCATTTTTTACCTTAATAATAACCTAAATAATACCTTAAATTGATATTACGTCATTTAATAATTAAAATTAATTTTTTAAAAGAAAAAGGCGTGCCGGAGAACGGCTCGGTTCCAATCGCTACCGTCAGGAAGACCCACCGCGATAGCACCACGCTAAGGATCGTTGAAGTCTTCGGCACAAAAATCGGTAGAGGACAGTAGCGGTAACAATGGAGATTGTTAGGATTAAGCCCCTAACTTTATTTCTACTGATCAGATATACATAATATATAGCCTATGTCCATCGGGAATAATGTACCTTTCAAACAGTGAAAGAATTTTTCAAATAGGTGCAGTGGTTCCGGAGATTACCCTCCACGTACAAAATCGCTCTCTCTTTATATATAAGTATAGATGGCGATTGTTTAATGTCAGCTGTTAGTATTTTGCTGGTGTACGTTTCTGTGTTGTTTATTCCCACTCTTTATATTAACCCTTCAGCGGGCACGCCAATTTTCGGAACACCAGCAGGCTCAAATTGCAACGTCCCTTTCAACCTTGATTATTTCTTTTTTAATAAACTTTTTTTACAAATTGAAAACAATAATTTTGCGTTTTATGACAAGATATAAAATGTTGGTAATATTGAGATATATTTATAATTAAAGGCCAAAGAATGCAGGTAAAATCGCCTTATTTCAAAACTGTCCAGTTTATTGAATCTAAGGACAACTTGCGATTTGATTCTTATTATGTCCAAAAACCTAAAAAAAACAATGAGATTGTCCATCTTCGTGATATGCGGGATACCGTGTAATATTTTCGCATTTGATGGACTATATCAACTTCTGCTTTTGTCGTATTGTATTCTATATATATAAAACAGTTCCGTAACTGCCTGACCCCCTGAGATACAACGCACAGACCAAACCGCTGGACCTAAAGGGCTGAAATTTTTCATGGCGATTTTTCTTATACTGTAGGGGTGCGCTCAGAAAGATTTTTGAAAATTTCTTCTTAGATTTTTTAAAATTAAATTTTTAATCTGTTTTAGTAATTTTTTTGAAGTTTGCATTTAAAATAATAATTTGAGGGTTATAAAATTTAAATCACGAGTAGGATCATAAAAATTCCTTTAAAATGAGATCTTTTTCGAATCTTTACCTCTATTTTCTGATTTTTGGTGAATTTTTAAAAATTAATTTTTAGAATTTAATTTATTAAAGGCTGATCACGTGATTTCTTTTTCTGGTACTTTAAATAAATTTTTCGTCACGTGCATAACAACTAAATAGAAAAAAAAAAAATTTTTTTTCTTGCTAATGCGGCAGAGGATTGGACATTATCCAAAAAAATATTAAAATACAATAAAAGATATTATGTTCCTCAAACTGTACTATATTAACTATACTATATTCTTTAGTATGTCCTATTACATTTAATTTCAATATTTTCTTCTACATTATTTTTTCTATAAAAATATCCCTTACGATTTTTTTAAAATATATTCATTCGCTTTTTTTACATCAATTGTATACTTTGATCGTCGTATTTATCATAAATAAATAAATATATATATATATATATATATATATATATATATATATTGGCATTAATTGCATTCATAGACCGTTGTATTTAATTTGAATGTACTCCGTAGCGAAGTACGGGTTTTCAGCTAGTCCAGTATAATCGCCGGTTTACCACGGTTAAATCTCAACTAACAGTGAATGGAAAGGAATGCAAGGGTCAGAAAATTAGACCTGCATTAGAAAGGGTGTAGCTATAAATAGAAACTGCTTAGAACATTAAAACTTTACATGTAAAAAGAAACCATTTAAAATTGCACTATGTACACGGACGCGCCCGCTGAAGCGTCAAAGAGTAAAAAACATCTTGAGTAAATTTCTTCCAAGAAAGCAAGTTGCGCCAAAAAGAAAGCGTTATAGAAATAATTGAACACACTTAGAAGTAAATATAGTTCAAAAGACCCTATTTAACATATTGAATATAAACAATACCACAATGGACTGGATTAGACGGATAACAGAATCCATAGTGTAACCAAACAAACAAGGAAAATCTGAAAATAAATGCTAAATAAACATCAGTATCTTAATAAATGCGAAATTAGATTAGGATTATAAACTTTTTTTGCCCTATCTAAATCATAGGCGGAATTAGTGTTATCACAGCGGAATTAATTTTACAGTTAAATTAAAAAGAAAGCGCAATGATAAAAATTATTTTCAATTCAGCATGAAAGAAGGTCATCATGACTGTGAATAACAGCTTTAAAATGAAGAAAATGGTTTTGTTTTACTACTAAAATTAGGAAGTTATATGAAATTTTAAACCTTTGCAGGTGAAAAGTCTGCTGAGCTTGCATGCTGTTGGGTCGATACTTTTATTAGTATGAAACGGAATAATGTACCTGTAAATTTTATCTTAAAAGTAAAGGAAATATTTTTTTTAATGCAAATTTTATTGACATCGTTTCATATTAATATCATAACAAATCGCTGAAGGTCTTAAAATAAAAAAAAGCAACACCAATTATGAAAATTGTAAAATTATTTTTTACAGAAATATATGCGCCACTCTACCTAATCATCAAAATTGCGACCCCTAAATTGCGACATTTGCCCGTAAAGGACTAATATTATATAATAATGTTTAACATCGGCAGACATTCAGTGGGAAATTGCTATAATCATTCACTGAAGTTGAATTCTAATGTTTAGGCTTCCATGTGGTGAAGAAAAACTAAAGAAACAGATAAAAAAGTGATGTATATTTATTACGATAACCAAGAGAAATAGCGTTAATCTCTATTGGTATTTTGAATGACTTATAAATACCATAAAATATTATTTTACGTGAGTCCAGGTTAAATTATTTTTCTATTCACCCACATTTCCCCATGATTTCTATTCCTTAAACATATTGCATAAAAATAACTTTGCAGATTTAAAACAAAACAAAACAAGTAATTAGAAATTTTGTCTGGAAGAAGTGTTAACACTCGAAAGACCGCTGCCGTCATTTTGACGGTTTCGGACATACTAATGAGCTCTATGTCTGTATTTATGTCCTCGAACTTCTGAAATTTTATGACTTTTTCTAATTTTACGCAAAATATGCACACACATTTAAAAATTATATTCGGTAGTATAGAGGGGGAGAAATTGTGTTGTATAACTACTAATACTGAAAGTAGTCAATTTGACGGCAATACAGAAAACAGGCAGAAACAGGCAGTTTACAATAATACCGGAAAAATGCTTGTTACTTTTCGTCTCATCCCCCTTTTGCAAATAACAGAAATATCGGCTCTTTGGAAATATTGACGTTGAAAAATATGAACTGCACAAACCATGCATATATTTTTACGGATAAGACCTATCAGGTTGTCAGCTTGCCATACCTGCATAATAATTATAAGATAAAAAGAACTTTTTATATACCATGTTTTTAAATTTTCTGTTGAATCATATAAACTTGACAATTCTCTCTTAATTGCACAAACCTTCACTTAATTATTCTTGTTCACTTTCTTTTATTTAATTTTAATCACTTTTTAGTGGTTTCCACTATCCACAGACTTTATAAACTTTGATCTTTATAATTTTTTAATTTTTCGCACAATATTTTTGTAAACGAATTAAATTCACACGTATTCTGTTTTCAAAATCGCTAAACGCTGTTACGCAAAAGTGCAAGCATTGATTCGATCGAAGCGCCACCTTTGCTGATTTTTTCGGCTAAAAGTATTAAAAGAATGCATTGTCATCGTGTTCTGAGCTTATTCTAAAAATTTCAAATGTCTAGCTAGTCGGGTAGTTAGTTAAAAATCGATTGTAAGATTTGTACTGGACAAACACACAAACACACAAATATACAAACAAGAAAGCGAGTTAATAAAAACATGGTAAAAATATATCTAAATATAGACTAATTTATTATAATAAATTAGTATTTTTTATATTGATAATTATATATTGTTATGAAATAGTTCAAAATTTAAAGTACTTAGCCATTTAAAAAAATTAAATATTTTAAATTCTTGATTTTATTTTTAACCGTCAAAATGACAGGGTTAACTCTTTTAGTAAGAAAAAATTTCTCGTCTTTTTAGTGTTAAGTTTTCAAGCAAGCTTAATCTGAATCTTGCTCCTTTAGCATGATTGTTTTCACTTTTTTGCTTATGAAAGGTTTTGAAATCATTTCAATATAAAATTATCATTCATAGAATTTTTACTTTAAAATGAAAAAGAAGTCGTAGTATATTTTACTGCAGGGAAGATATTTCCTGAATTTTTACCCTAAATCGAAAACCACAAAAACAGTTTAATGAGCAAATAACAAAGGAAGACTTACCATGCAAGGAATTTTCCATACTTCCTTTGGCAAATCATGAAAACATTCCGTTCCGAGGTAAATAGATTTAAAGTATAGATTTATTATATGCCATTATATCATTCCTTAATTTCCCATAACATTCTTTTAAATCCAAACATTCTATTACGATTTCTTCTTAGATAGAATTCGTTTTATAGTAAAAGCCCTGTTTTATGTTTTAATCCAATCAAAAAAATGAAAATGTACTAGCTTTGACAATTCTGTGCTCTTAAACTGTTACTCATATTATCAATGACCTGCAGCATTTACAAGTCAGTTAGGTTACCAGATTATAAGCGGGTATTTCGCACATCTTAACCTGCATGCAACGGGCTATTTTTGTGCTTACGTGAAATACGCTAGTCACCACCAAAAGTCACATAATATTTGAAGTTGGCGTCAGAATTTAATGATATCCTTTCATATATACTTACTGGTATCAACAATTTAAATTTATTGGCATCATCCCGTAAAAATAGATTTATATAATTTAAAAACACAACAAAATAATTTAAAGGAAGGAAATAACTATTTAAGAATGTGTCTCACATATATAAGTTAGTTTTCAGTGCAGAGAAAATGCACAGATGGACAAAAAAAAGCAATTTCCGTTGTCCGTAGATAGCGTTGGAAAAGTTAACTCGGAATATTCCGTCTCTCGCTTATACAGTGTTGCTGAATATATGTAATACTTTATAAACTATTTATACTCTTTACAGACGACCGCATCTCATTTATATTTTGACTTAATGTTCCGATGTCTCCAATATTCTGTTTGTCTTAAAACCTATCCCGATGTTTTTTAATAACAAACATCACGGTAAATGTTTAGCAAATATTGAGCAAACAACTATGCTTTGGGCAGCCTTAATATAATTGAGAAAAATTAGCTTACCAAATTTAGAAAACCAGATTTTAACATTAGTATAGATCAGATGTTCCAAAAAACGTCTGTTCATAAACCTTAAGTACAATCCAAATACACTATTACGTCGATACTGTCATTATTTGCATTCTGCACTTATTAGCACGAATCTAACTTTTGAAGAAATATGGCAATCAGCTTAACGATATATCATAAAAAGATGTATCAGGTGCAGTCTAAAGCTTACTTTAACCCTCCAATGCATTTTTTAGACTTATTTTATGTCTTTTTTTCAGCTGAAAAAAAAGTGTTTCTGATAAATTATTCCATCTGATAGTCTGATATTCAAACTCGCCAAATTTGTACATCCTGATACACTTTTTAACAGAAAAATGCTCCCTAAACGGTTAAAAGGTTAAAAAATAAGGAACATTTTACGAACCCTAAAGTGAGAGTTTATAACTAAAAAACATATTTAAAATATGTTAGATAAACCTATATTTTTAAAATTAATGTGTAATCGAGTAATACATATATACAAATTTTTGGAGGTAACCCACATTGGGAATAAGTTATATGTAATATATTGCAATATAGAGGCCGTGGCGGCTTTGTGGTACACCACGCTGGCTTTCAGTGCTGAGAGTGCTCGGATCGAATCCAGGCGAAGCGTCACTAAAATGCCTCCGTTTGTGTCGTCCCTTCATAGGGGGTAATGCTGGTCGGCCTATATGATGCGCCCATAATAAAAGGTCAGGCAAAACTGCGGGGAATTATAGGCGAATATCTTCACGGCAAGTGCCTCCGCACTTGTTAAAAAAATAATGTAGTATTGTACAAAGGACCTAAATTCAGTCGGGGCTGACCGCTTTGTCACTAGTCCAGCAAGGGCTTTAGCCAGGTCATGGCCGAATGGCTAGGGCGCTGGCATTCGGTTCAGATCCTGTAGGTTGAGGCCCACTGTCGGCGTGGATAATTACAGCCGCTCGGAATCGGATTTAAACTGTAGGTCCCGATCTAATTAACCCTCGAGTAGCAAAAAGTTAGCCATAACGCTCCAAACCAGGCCCAATTCTTAACATATCGTTGACACTGCCTGAAGTTTTTTTTCCCCAATCTGGAGGCACTTGTCGTCAAACATTCTCCTATACTAAGCCGCACTTCCCATTTTATTGTGGGGCAACATATAGGCGGACAGCATTACCCCCTATGTAGGGACGACACGAACGGAGGCATTTTTCGTGGCATGACTCCAGGATTCGATCCGAGCACCCTCAGCACCGAAACCCAGCGCGCTGTACCATTGGGCCGCCACAAGCCCCCACTGCCTGAAGTTGAGAATTGTAAACGCGGAGAATTGTAAGGAATTCTAGAATCTTCGAGACGGGGGAGCACAAAAAATTCAATAAATTCCTTTACGAAAGTAACCTGTTGCAAACCTACAAAAGCTTTTATTTTTGCATTGTTTGATAAGAATACACAGTACACTCAATGATTGTTGGAAACACAATAAAAGAAAAAAGCAATTGTTTGCATTAAGTAAAAGTGTTTTTAAAGAGTCTCTCTTGAAAACCAAGTGGTTA
>OU015492.1:182711497-182731497 GCA_907164885.2 Dolomedes plantarius | reverse complement strand
AATATAGTACAGTTTGAGGAACATTTATTTTACCGTATTTTAACATTTTTTTGGATAATGTCCAATCGTCTGCCGCATTAGCAAGAAATTTTTTTTGTCTATTTCGTTGCTATGCACGTGACGCAAAATTAGTTTAAAGTATCACTAAAAAAAAAAAACGTGGTCGAGATCAGCATTTAATAAACTAAGTTCTAAAAATTAATCTTTAAAAATTCCCCAAAAATCATAAAATTGAGGTAAAGATTCGAAAAAGATTTCATTTTAAAGGAATTTTTATGATTTTCCCGTGATATAAATTTTATAACCCTCAGATTACATACATATATATATATATATATATATATATATATATATATATATATATATATATATATATATATATATATATATGTATGTATGTATATATATATATATGTATATACATATATATATATCTATATATATATATGTATATATATATATATATATATATATATATATTATATATATACATATATATATATGTATATTTATATATATATACATATATATATATATATGTATATATATATATACATATATATATATATATATGTATATATTGTATATATATATATATATATATATATATATATATATATGTCCATTCTTGGTCCCGTATTCTAGGGATACATGCTACCACACCCCGTAAGGAAAAGGTTCAGTTTGTACTTTAAAAGACATTTTAATAACATAATGTTTGGATACTATGTGCATTAAGCACTAAAACCACATATTTTATTCTTTTCTTTAAAAGAGATGGGCCAAAACTTATTAATTTTGTATTTAACAGTTTTCATGTATCTTAATTTTCTTTCACCAGTTTTCATGCACTTTAAATTTAACTTTGAAAGTTAAACTTATGGGCAACTTTAATTATAATGAAGAATTAGTTTTTCCAACACAAACTGATTTTGTATGAAATAAGAATCTTTGAAAATTTTCCATTAATAGTAGACTTTAATAGCATAGTAAAACTTAAGAATAGCATAGTTATCCTTTAACATACCCCAGTCCTTAAGAATTATCGCTTAAATAATGGCACTTTAATCTTAAAATAGCATACTGGAAATATTATTACTTGCTTGTCATCTACTGACAAAGGGCACTGTCATTGTCAAGGGAGTAGATGTAAGTGTTTGATAACATTAATGATGGGGGTTTTAAATATTCGAAATGATTTTTCCTTTTCTGTGACCTGTAAAATTGTCACTTGAGAATTAGGATTCAGTGTGTGAAATTTTCAATTCGTTTTTCTCTCACTACTCATCCCTTGTCATGATATGGATTTTTCTGCTTTGGATATGAAACTTAGTTCTATACCTAAGTGCCTATTTGTTTGATTTCGCGATTTAATAAGGTTACGAGACCTTAAACATGATTTTAGTGTAGTTCGTCAATTGTCTCTGTTGTTTGAGGTTTTAGCATCTGAATGCTCTAATGTTTCAACTTAAGATTTACTAAAGAAAATGCTTGGGAATTTAAAATTATAAAGATTAGCAACATTTCAAGCATACCTGTGAGAAAGCAATTATTTAAGTGCAACGTTAGGTGCCCGTGGCGACTGTAGAATTTTATTTTCTTTGAGCATTCATGAAAGGTGGTGTTTCCTCTTAAAATTACAGAACAGTTTAAGTTCTTATAAAAGCCTCATTAAATAATGCTATTCTATAAATAAATATCCAATGCATGTCATCTCATGATCAAGATTCAGAGGGAAATATTTCCAACACTCATATAATTTAATGCTTATTTTAAGTTAAAGAAGCTAGCGTAGTGTAAAACCTATCTAAATGGATTTTTCCCCCTTGTTGAGAAAGGTATGGTCCATACGTTGAGGGCTCCGTTTATTAGAATACATTCATTAAAAATATTCAAAGGACAATGGAAGGAGAGAAGCATGTGGGATTCTTCATGCTGTGCAATATGAAAGTGACTATTGTGAAATCCGGACGTTCCTTTTCAGTTCGAGGTCGGCGGTAATTAAAAATATAAAAGTTTGTCAGATTTTAAATAAAACTTTCCAAACGCACACAAATGTTCTGTGGGTCTAATTTTTATTCTGAAAAAAATCTAGCTGAAAAATAAGAGATTAATAAAGAGGCCTATTACAGACTAATGTAATTAAAGAATTCGGGTATTAGCCTCCGAATTTTTGTTTTGCGACAATCGAAAAATTAATTACATATTGGAGTTGAAATTAGCGTAGGAAAATCAAGAAAATTATCCATTGTTATTCCAAAGACCGTTTGCGGAAGTTCCCCAAAATTGATACATTAACCATAAACCACTCGGGCATGATTCCTACGATCATCTGTGATTGAATAGACAAATTCCAGCTTTCAATGTTTCCATTTAATTTGAAACTACGTAACAATTAGAGGCAAAAAAGTACCTAAAATGATGCAATAACGTTAAAAAAACCATGCCTCAAAAATGACAAAAGGTTTATTACATTAAATTTCAAACATTTTTATTGCAAGGTACTTAGGGCAAGGGAAGCTAAAAGCTAATCATTTTTAATTATTTTGTGATAAAAACTGTTTTGTAAAACTAAATTATGTGTCAAGACACATATAATGCACATGCTAAAACAAAATAGAACTCTATCTGATGACATTTATTACGTTTTCTTTATTTTGAAAAGAACTGTTGCTTAGTTTGAGCTATGAACATTTTATTTTTTAAATAAAGAATTCATTGTATACTCAACTATCTTGCACAAGTTCTCATTTTTATTGGACAGCATAACCTTGAATTGATCAAATAAATTTTTAAGCCTTTCCCTTTCCCTATCCACATACCCGAATGTCCCCTCGCCATTTTAAGAAGGCGTTTAAATCTCTGCCGAATCACTCGCAGGCAATGTGATGTTTTAAGAGGACAATGCTCCGTGGAAGTGAGTCTTCGGGGAACACTTCCGTTTCTTTTCGCATTGGTTCCATTTATTTCAATACTTCTCTGGGCTTTTACGTGGTTGTCTGGATTTAGTCAGACTCTTTCATCTTGTTTCAAGTTAAGGTTCTCTTTTTTACAGAAACTGATCGTTTCTGTCCGTTATAAAACAAGGCTGTGCTTGATATTCCAGATTGAAATTCATGCGGTACCTTGTGATATTTTATACTTTAATTCGTTAATGTCAATTTATTTAAAAGTGTGGTTTACCAAAAGCCTTTCATTATAATCCTATCGTTTTGGCTCAAATAAGATTTTTTAAAATTATTTTGTTGAAAAAATATACAGCATTAACACTTCTACATGATTTATTTATAAATTATATTTATTTGTTCTTATTGAGAATTTTACCTAATACCTCAAGAGAATTTTACCTAATACTCTTACCGAATACCTAATACCTATTTTTCAACTTGAGAGAGTAGTAAACAGGAAACCCAACATAAATAAAGCACAAATAGCAGTAAGGTGCAATTTTGCATACGGCCGTTTCGAAGCTGCAAAGGAGCTTCTTCATGAGTGCAAAGAACTTAGTGGCAGCTCAAAAAGCCGAAAACTAAGCGACCAGACACGTGCATGTGTACGTGTCTGGTGGCTTAGCACTGATGAAGAAGCTCCTTTGCAGCTTCGAAACGGCCGTATGCAAGATTGCACCTTACTGCTATTTGTGCTTTATTTACGTTGGATTTCCTGTTTATTCCTCGAGCACAAAGGTTTTGTCTTTTCTTTTGAGAGAGTAGACTTGTTCTCGCAAAAGGCATTAAAAAAAAATAAACTGTCTTCTTTCTAAACATTGCTGCCTGATAAGTCTGATTGCATCAACATGTTCAGTGTTCTTAGGCTTACTGTTTGAAAAGATTGTAGTACGTTTTTATACTGATAAGTTTACTTATTTCAATTATCAATAAGTTGATGTTTCTGCTCCACTTATTCCTTTTGCTTCAATAGCAACATAGCCTTTCTCAAGAGAATAACATCTAAACAATATCGCGCATATATTTCCGCCGGTTATTTAGAAGGCTTAGATAATTTGCTTAAAGCTTGTCAACTTTTCTTTTCTTACCTAAAAAAGCCATTTTAACCTGTTTTAATTAAAGTATTGAGCGTATGTGGGTCTGTTTCTTACCTGAAAAAATATTGCACCATCCAAGTTGACCCAAAAAAAATTTCATGTTTGTTTAAGCCTTCAGCGGATGCGCCAATTTTTGGAACACCAGCAGGCGCGCGTAGCACAAAGTGCAACGGCTCTTTCAACCTTGATTTTTCCTTTTGTAATAAGGTTTTTTTTTCAAATTAAAAATAATAATTCTGCGTTTTATTACAAGATATAAAATGTTGATAATACTGAGATATATTTATAATTAATGGCCAAAGAATGCAGACACAGTCACCTTATTTCAAAACTGTCCGGTTTATTGGATCTGAGGGCAACTTGCGAATGTATTCCTATTATGGGCAAAAACCTAAAAAACAATGAGATTGTTCAGCTTCGTGACATGTGGGATACCGTGTAATACATTAACTCATGCTTTTTACGTATTGTAATCCAGTATAATCGGTGGTATACCACGTTTAATTTACGACTACCAATGAATGGAAAGGAGTACAAGGGTCAGAAAATCAGACCTGCATAAGAAAGTGTGTAGCTATAAATAGAAACTGATTAGAACATTCAAACCTTACATGTAAAAACAAACCATTCAAAATTACAAAAATGTTGCACTTTGTACACGCGCACCCTTTGGAGGGTTTAGCATCTTATTTAAAAAAATTGCCGTTTTTCAAAGATTGACCGCAGCAGGATTTAGAAACGTATTTCAGTGACATTACACAGGATCTGTTTTATCCATCTGGGAAAGTTTTAGCAGATTTAACTGGTAGATCGTGAGTTATCGCCTTAAACGTTTAAGTGCATTTTTCGGCACGCGGTGACGAGTGTACTAACGACGCTCCCTCCCCGAACCGATGTTCGTGGTATTATGTTTCCCCAACCCCTCCCCACAATCCGATTGGATTTTTTGCGGCAAGCATATTCTTTTCAGGTTGGTGTTAACATAATCCTAAATTTTCGTGTCAATCGGACAGATATATGAGAATTTTTTCGGGATATTATTACAGGATATATTTCCAACGTCCTCATCCGATATTACCCTATAATATTGGAGGGTGGAGATCGCTCCAAATAGCTTCTATAGAGTCACTCGGTTTATATTCATGAATATACTTCGTTAATTTCTTTTGAAACAAAACAGAAAGGATAGTATGCACATAAATTATTTATTTAGGTATTTTTTAATGTTAATTTTTACATGCTGTTTGAAAATTGTTAAAAGAGTTATTTCTAGGTATCCATTTCCTTGCATGCTTTAAGAAATATTGATTTACTTAATAAATAAATAAATAAATATATATAATGTTATGTTAATTTTAAATATCTATTATATATATATATATATATATATATATATATATATATATATAATAGATATTTAAAATTAACATAACCAAAGGGACAGATGTGACCATATAATACTCAAAAAACATATATCAAGGTTTACATTTAAGTACTTAAGCAGAAATAATGTGGAGGTGGTATAGTTTAAGACTGGGGGGGGGGGGGGGGTGACCCACCAACCCCGGTTAAACATGTTTTGCGTCTAGACAACACTCCCGGAGGTCGGCTACAACACCAAGACTTAAAAACAAATATTGAAAAACATTTAAAATAAAAACAGACCTGTTAAAACATAGAATTAAATAGTAAAGCTATCAATTATGATAAATAATGTTTATATCTTTTAATCATTAGGATAAACTATAAATATCTTAAAATATTATAATATAAATACAGAAAAAACAAAATACACAGATACAAAAATACAAAAATACTAAAATACTAAAATACTAAAATATTTACACGTAAACTAATACTCTACAAAAATACTACAAAACTAAAATACTTAACTCCACGCCAAGCTAGTGTCACGAATCACTTAGCACTCACACATTTATAGTCATAGTAGGGATTTTCAATGACGTATTAGAGAATCTTTAATGTTACCAACTATATGTTAAAACGCTTCTCGCAATCGGTATTACTTAAATTAAAAAACTGGGTTAGAATTGGCTTGAGGAAATTAACAGGAAAACCCTGAGCAATGGCTATTGCTATGAATTTATTTATGTTGATGTCCATAACCTTTGTGTTTGAATGTAAACGTTGGCAACGCATGAACTGGTTTATAACTATATTATGTTTAATATTTAAGTATAGAGTATTATTCCAATGCATAATCCCGACAGTTTTAAAATTGTAATATTCACGTTTATCATAAAGACAGTGCGAAACTAGATTTAGATTATTAATATTTAAACATAAGTCCGAAAATACCAAATTGCCTTCGCAATCTTTATTAGTCTCTACCAGTTTAAGATTTTCAGGATAAAAATTAATATCTATTGAAGTTATATTTTCATTAAAACATATTAGTATATCGTCAACATATCTGAAAAACATTAGTTCATTTAGAATCATAACGCCTCTTTCGTAAAAGTGAAGGTAAAATATCTGCCAATGCCGACGAGCATTCTCCACCCATCGGTATACCATGCATTATCTGTCCCTTTGGTTATGTTAATTTTAAATATCTATTATATCGTATATATTTTTATGAGCAGCTTAGAGCCTAAAATTTATTTACTCATTCTTTTTTTTCCTATTAAAGTAATTTGCATTTGTATAATATATATATATATATATATATATATATATATATATACATATACAGAGGCTGTTCACACATTTTTTAGACGATGTATATTGTATTCACAAAACTAAATTACATAAAATTCTTGTGTTTTAAATGTTCTATTTGACATCCCTTATTTTGAACTATCTTTCGACACCGCAATTTCCAGGATAATAATGCCTTTTGAAGTGTCAGAAGAGGTATTCTATCCCATTCCTCCTGAACAGCTTTCCAGAGTCCTGTAAGGGTTTTGGGATGACGTTTGGATAATGCAGATTTTAAAAGTTCGAAAGCACAAAAATCCACAGGTGATACATCGGGAGATTTAGTAGGGATATCAGTGAAGGGTATGGTCTTGATACCAGTTTTTTGTTCCATTTCTTTTAGGAAATTTACAGTGGATTTTGATGTGTGACTGCAAGCTTTGTCCTGATGGAGTCTCACATGATTGATGGCACTGTGGGTAAAGCGATGGTATTTCATTCAGAAAAATTGGCGATAAAATATGTTCCTGATAGTATTTGGAGTTAATCTTTACATTTTTTCCCACTCTCTTTATTTTTAACTTGCCATTATAAGAAAAACCAGCAACAATCATGAATCCCTTAGAAAAACTTTCTTTCGTTTCTTTGAACCATGTACATTTTTTTCTCCCCTTTTATGATAATAAATGGCTCTTTTTTTTGTTGCAGTCATTTAAATACACCCATGATTCATCTATTGTGACAATTGTTTTCCATTTTTCTTTGGATAAGTGTTACTCATGTAGAATTCTGCAGCGTGTCCTGCGTTCAGCGATATGATTTGGAAAAAGACGATGCATATTGCGTTTTTTCGCTTTCTTAAGATTTAAATCAACGTTTATCATTTTTTTTACAGTGGACACCGAGCATTTTAATGATTTTGCAACTGGCCTTTGACTAGGGGATTTTCTTTTAACATTAATCAACGTACCTTTGCAATAGTCGAAGATGTCCGTTTTTTCCTTGGATACTTGTTTGGAATTTTTGTCCCACTTGAGGCTCCAATTTGACGTTTTATTCCTTTCTTATTCACGATATTACCTATCGACGCTTTAGATATCACAAAACCATGACTGTCACATCGTTTTTGGATAACGGAGTATGCATATTTCTCTTCGGAAAGAGCATAAATGTAGCCTTCGAACCACTGCTTTGTTAAAAACGCCATTTTGAATAAAAACAAAACTTTCAAGCCGCAGACGATAATTTTGACTTTTAAAAACATAGTACAATTGCAATTATTTCTTTTGCAGCAAACGATTTTTTATTACCGCTTACCAAAATCATCTAAAAAATGTGCGAATAGCCTCTGTATATATATATATATATATATATATATATATATATATATATATATAATCTGTCGACTGGATTTTAAAGTATCTTAAACTACAAAATTTATTCATTCACGTAAACAAAGACGATGTATTTTGTTGAATACCCATTCATACCATATACTATGTCTATATTTCAGTACATTTGAACAATTCGTAAAATTTGCACTGTTCGAATTATGTATTGTAACTAAGTATAGAATGAGTGGAGACTCAATTTTTTGATATTCCACCCGCTGTCTAGAAGTAAGAGCAGAAAGCACCCATCGCTTGGTACT
The DNA here is from genome assembly GCA_907164885.2 of Dolomedes plantarius. Taxonomy (NCBI): domain Eukaryota; kingdom Metazoa; phylum Arthropoda; class Arachnida; order Araneae; family Dolomedidae; genus Dolomedes; species Dolomedes plantarius. The sequence continues at coordinate 182,723,140 of OU015492.1, read as the reverse complement.
CGTTCAAATCCTAACTAAGTCAGGGACATCCCTGTAGTGTTCCCTCCTAGGAACACAGTGTTGGATCGTCTATTGGGTATTCCCCTAATAAAGCAGCTGATCGAAATTGCTATGGGAATGGGAGAGTGTTTCAGGAGCCTGCAGCAGTCAGGAAGAAATTCAGATATTCGACGAGGAGGATTTGAATAATTAGATTCTCCAATGGATTCACAGCCTAAGCGAATAAGGAAAACCTCTATAGACTGAAAACAAGAGGATGTCTTCCCTTTGAATAAATCAGAATTCCGGGTTCAAAGTACATTAAGACCGTGATTGTTCTTTATTCAAGTGGGAAACTTTGAAAGGTTCGCCATGCAAAACATTATTTTCGTTAAAAATTTATTATTTGCTTTAAATAAGTTCGTTTAAAACCCTTGAAGCGACCACATGCATCAACTGGGATTTTAAGTTAGATTTTCTAAACACTAAGACGTTATACAACCAACAATACTATTCCGACAGTGGGAAGAACTTCATTCCTGAAGTAATTTTTTTTCATTTTGAGGATGCGATTCAGGATGTCGTTCTTATATGAAATTACTGTGGGAAAAATACTATTTTTTACAATAAATTATTCATATTAATAAAATTCCATTTTCTTCATTTTCAACAACCGACTGTCACAAAATCCGCCATGTGCTATAACACGATTCAGTCTCGGAACTCCTGACTTGAGGACCTGTTTCCTGCCAACTGAGCTAATCTGGAATTGTGTGGAACTCTCCCATTATGAATTTCATTTCTCAAAACTTTTCACTTAATTTATGTCTCATAAACTTGAGGTATTAGGTGAAATTCTCATAGTTTTAAAATCTATATTTTAACACCGAAAGCAGGATGTTCCATAGTATTCCTGTCGAAAAAAGCTTGTAGTTGAAAACATACTAATCGTGCAAAGACGAACTTTTCTCTTTGTAATGATTATATCACTCTTCTCTCCCACTTTTTCATTTACTTTAAGTTTTGTGGTGTTTATAAACACATTTTATCTTTGTGAAGACATGTCTCTATTTCGTAGAAACTCGTAATCTATAAATTATTGTGCTTACACTAAGTGTTTGACAAAAGCTGTTTTTTTAATAGTCGAAGTGACATATGTACACAGAGACTTTTAGTTGGGTGTTTGGCTTTTCGAATCATACGGTCATTTTTTTGCTGCGTGAGAGCTAGAGTAACCGGTGCCAAATGGTAACAAATACCTTTAATATCGTTACCGTTATCGGTAACGATATTAAAGGTAGTAAACATAAAAGGTAGTAAACGTAAAGATAAAAACAGTAAAGATATTAACCTTTAGCCAACAGGGTCCATTTTTCCGATTCCCTCTTTAGAACGGGAGATTTCATATCGCCTTTGTAAGAACGGTCACTAAGGGGGTTATATATATATATATATATATATATATATATATATATATATATATATATATATATATATATATATATATATATATATTCAATCTTGGGTGTGTATTTTTGGGATACATGCTATTCCACCCCGTAAGGAAATGGTTAAAGGTATCCGGGGTATTTGATCCTGCCAATTGCGTAAATAAACATTTGGTTCCCGCGCATATATCAAGTGAATTTACGAAGTGATATTTAGTGAATAACTAACATTGAAATCCCAATAAGGGACAGATGAATAATGAACCCTGATAAGCACATTTGTAAGCATCTTAAGTTACACGATTGTGATAAAAACAGGCATGGAAATATATTCTACTTAAAACATATTCTTCCATTTATTTGAATTAAACAAGTATCTCCTACAACTCTGCATAAATCCTTATTTTTACTGTTTTATCCCTATTGGCAAAGGATATAAATTTAATAAAAGAATAAAACTCTCTATATGCGACCAGTATTTCTTGGATTATTGCTGAAATTGATTTCTCTTCTCTGTTTCTCGTAAGAGCCTTTTCCTCTGCTCATATACGCTCCATAGAATTTAAGGAATTTGATTTCTATAAAACAAAATATAACTTCTGCCACGGAACTAAATCCATTCCATGTTTCATCTCAGTCTCGAATTGGATCACTGCCAACGATTCTTCTTTAAAACTGTTCCTTTTCTTTCCCTCTGAAAGCTCATCTTTTCTTTTATATTCCACGGCGAAGGAAAAATTATTTGGGGAACAAAACATGGTTGACACGCGCATATGAGCATGCCCTGAAGAATCCTGACACGGGAAAAATCATGGGATTCTGAATTTCCTAAATCACAAAGTGGACGTTTTAAATAAATCTCTGTTTATGGGAAAACAAAAAATTGCGAGGGAAAATTTGCTTTTTATTTTTATCAGGGACGTACTTTCGGCGAGAGAAAGTTTATCTAGAGAAAACTTGTATCCGGTGTTATTTATATTTCACCCAATATTTTGATCATATTTAATGGCTGATTTACCAAGTGGATGAATCCAACATATTTGCTAATCTACCTATATATATATATATATATATACAGTTCCGTAACTGATTGACTGACATATAACGCACAGATCGAACCGCCGAACCTAAACGGCTGAAATTTTGCATGGCAATTTTTCTTATGGTGTAGGGGTATACTAAGAAAGATTTTTTGAAAAATTCTTCTTAAATTTTTTAAAATTAAATTTTTAAGCTGCTTTTGTAACTTTTTAAAAATTCGCATTTAAAGTAATAATCTGAGGGTTATAAAATTTATATCACGAGAAAGGTCATAAAAATTCCTTTAAAATAAAATCTTTTTCGAATCTTTACCTCCATTTTCTGATTTTTGGTGAATTTTTAAAGACTAATTTTTTAGAATTTAATTTGTTCAATACTGTTCACATGGTTTCTTTTCTTTTTGTGATACTTTAAATTAATTTTGCGTCACGGGCATAACAACGAAATAAATTGACAAAAAATATTAAAATACGGTAAAAGATAAAAATTTTACCACTAGACTAACTGAGATGGAAGTTTTTAAAGAATTTAATTCAAATTAGTATGTTTTATGGTTATTAAACATACAAATTTATTGCATACATATTGTATTTTATTTGAATATTTTCTTCTATATTATTTTGTCTATAAAAATATCCGTTACGATTTTATATATATATATATATATATATATATATATATATATATATATATATATATATATATATATATCGTTTTTACATTAATTGCATACAGTGACCGTTGTATTTAATTTGAATGTACCCGGTAGCGAAGTACGGGTATTCAGCTAGTGTACCATAACTAAAATAATGCTAATAAAGAAATAAAAGTTTTCCATAATAATTGATGCTAACGTTATTCTAGTATATCGTCCTGTCTTGTATACTCATGGTGTATTAATTAGGCGTTTATACTGGGAGGAAATCGGTCTTTAACTATTGTAGAAATATTCTGCAGATATTCATTTTATGTTTGTTTTCAATCTGTTTTTTTTTTACTCTTAAGTTTGAACTGAGAGCCAAGAAACTTTACTTCATATTACATAATCTGTAGATCAGCGGTGTTGTCATCTTATACATATACAGAATATGTATAAGAGGTTTGTCCTCTTACTACATATTCTGTAGGTCAGAGGTGTAACGTATATTATATTATATTATATGAAATTCATAAATAATGCACTAAAATAATTGATTGTGTGGCTCACAAACTATTAATATTAATTATAAAATTTTGTAAAGGGCTATAGGAAAACGATTACACAATTTACTATTGTTAATGCCCTGTTAAGAAAAAAATGTAAGTTTTTATCGTATTCCGATATAGTCATTATTGAAATGGAAAGAGCAAATTCTGAAGCTGTTTACATTTATGACGAACAAGTGTCTGCGCTTTTTAATAATGATAATAATAATAATAATAATAATAATAATAATAATAATAATAATAATCTATGACGACAGTTTTCTACTTTGTCACCAAAAGTGTAAATGGTGACTCCTTTCGTAAAATTACAATTTATTCCCCCCACACAAACCCGGCTGTGATTCTGATTAGGTATTTCTTATTCTATACTAATGATATACCTAGAATCATTGGTAGGGCGTTCATCCTACCAAACATTTAATGAAATTAATATATTCTAAAAAGTTTTAGCAAAATCTCTAAATTGTAGGGATTTAAAAACGATTTTTCTGCTGTTTCCGATACCGCAGAATATTTAATATATTTGTTGTCAAACCTTGTAATTAAATACAAAGATTTCCTTATAATTATTTATAAGCTATAAATTTGGTATATGATTTCTTTCAACAGGGTATTATGTGCGATTCCACATTAAAATTTGATGAGAGAATAAAATATTTTTTATATGCAACATTTTTTTGCATATCTTGAAAACAAATTTGTAGATATATATTACATAAAATGAATTCCTTTATGTTACAACAGTTATAGTTTATAAGTTATGCAACATTGTTTTGCATATCATAAAAACAAATTTGTACATATATATCCCATAAAATGTATTCCTTTATGTTACAATAGTTATAGTTTTCAAGTTATGCAACATTGTTTTGCATATCATGAAAACTAATTTGTACATATATATCCTATAAAATGAATTCCTTTATGTTACAACAGTTATAGTTTTCAAGATATGCAACATTTTTTTGTATATCTTGAAAACTAATTTGTACATATATACACCATAAAATGAATTCCCTTATGTTACAACAGTTAGTTTTCAAGTTATGCAACATTGTTTTGCATATCATGAAAACTAATTTGTACATATATATCCCATAAAATGAATTCCTTTATGTTACAACAGTTATAGCTTTCAAGTTATGCAACATTGTTTTGCATATCATGAAAACTAATTTGTACATATATATCCCATAAAATGAATTCCTTTATGTTAGAACAGTTATAGTTTTTAAGATATGCAACATTTTTTTGTATATCTTGAAAACTAATTTGTACATATATACACCATAAAATGAATTCCCTTATGTTACAACAGTTAGTTTTCAAGTTATGCAACATTGTTTTGCATATCATGAAAACTAATTTGTACATATATATCCCATAAAATGAATTCCTGTATGTTACAACAGTTATAGTTTTCAAGTTATGCAACATTGTTTTGCATATCATGAAAACAAATTTGTACATATATATCCCATAAAATGAATTCCTTTATGTTACAACAGTTATAGTTTTCAAGTTATGCAACATTGTTTTGCATATCACGAAAACTAATTTGTACATATATATCCCATAAAATGAGTTCCTTTATGCTACAACAGTTATAGTTTTCATGATATGCAACATTTTTTTGTATATCTTGAAAACTAGTTTTGTACAAATATACCCCATAAAATGAATTCCTTTATGTTAGAAACGTCCATTCGCCCAATAGTATTTAGTTAGTTTGATTTCTGCGAAACAAAATATTACTTTTACCGCAAACTGAATTCAATTCATGATTCAACTCAGTTCAGATCTGGATCGTTGCCAATGATTCTTCTTTAAAACTATTTTTTATTTTCAATTTTGAACGCACATCTTTTATTTTCCATTCCCCGGTAAAGGAAAACCATTTGAGGAGGAAAACATCGGTGACACGAGCATATGAGCATGCATTAAACAACAAAAAAAAATCTGATTTAGAGAAATCATGAGATACAAAATTCCTGAAACGTGAGGTACGGCTTTAAAATAAATCTCTGTTCTGATTATCGGAAGGAAACAATATTATGTTTTTTGGACACTTGAAATATGATAGAGAAACTACTGTTTCTAAGATAATTTTTTTTCCTGCTCTGTTTGACCTTTTTTCCCACAATTCTTTTCTCTTCACCTTGTAAAAAATACATTGGATTTCTAACTAAATATAAATTCTCCATTGATGTTTTGTATTGTTTCGTTAATAACTATCTGCTTAGTGCCCGAGGTAGCTTAGTGATAGCGCTTTGAGCTTCGGAATTGTGGCACTCAGTTCGAATAGCGACGAAGGCCTTAAACACATTGCCAAGTAACACAAGCACGTTGGCTCACCTAATAACCCGGCGTCGGCAAGGTTGGGAAAACGACGGGGATGGAGTTTGACTCAAAACCAACTCTCCGACGGTTGTTTGCCGACTTCTTACCGACGTCAGTAAACCAACGAAGGACCACCTTTGGTTTAGTTCCTTTACTGCTACTGAATCTTGCATTATGGTGCGTTGAGCCCTAAGTGCGTGATTTCGGTTTATTTTTGTCTGCATTCCTCCTGCTAATATTTATCTTGCTTTGTTGAATTATTTACTTTATTTATATGTGTCTGTTTTCAGTATGAGTATTTGTTGCAACTGCGCAATCTTTTATTGAAAAGTTAAAAATTTTTCAACCCTAGGGTAGTTTTTCTGTTAATTTGTTCGGCACTCTATGCCCTCTTTATACTTCTTATTTCGTGTTGAATTATTTACATTATTTGTGTTGCCCACCTTTGAACTCTGCCTTTCAGCCACCCAAGAAAAACTTCTACACATTTACTACACAGGGTACTACACATTTTTCTTTAATCTATACTAATATATAAAAAGAGAGAGCGGATTTTGTATGTAGAGGGTAATTTCCGGAACCACTGCACCTATTTGAAAAATTCTTTCACTATTTGAAAGGTTCATTATTTCAGATGGACATAGTATATATATTGTATATATGTGATCAGTAGAAAGAAAGTTAGGGGCCTAAGTGTTGAGCTGATGCTTCACCTTTACAACTTTTCCATTGTCAACCATAGTCAAGTAACCACAACAACACATCAAACGATATTTTCACTTATTATCAGTTAAATATTTAACATTTGAATTTTCTTTGTCAACCATAATCAAGTAACCATAGCAATACATCAAACTACCTTTTCATTTATCATCAGTAAAACATTTAATATTTTAAAGATTCAAGTGGAGGAGGTATTGAAAAATACAAAAAAAAATTTTGAAACTAGCTACGTGTAAGGGTTTATTGAAGAAAATTGCATTTGGAACCACGCTTTATATTGGACATTTAAGGTAAAAAAATATTTACAATTTATTGGCTATGAACTGGAAATTTATTGGTATAATAATACAGAACTTTATTTAACTTATAAACTTCATGTTTATGAATTATGTACAATTCTGTGCACAATTTGCATAAATCAAGCTTGAATTATTGAACTTTATTCAAAAATCAGTGTATTTCATTGAAACTGTGAAGTTTATTGATTATTTCGAATAGGTCTATGTTTGTTCCTTTATAAGTGAAAAAGTATTGCTTCAATTGAGCTGAAGGTTTGTATAGATATAGTTGATAGTTCAGATTAAAACATAGGCATATTATTTTTTGAAAATCGGGCAACGCCGGGTACTTCAGCTAGTTTTGTGTATAAATAGCTTTGATTTTGTGCATAAACTTTGTGCTACTTTTGTTCGTGCCTGTATCAAATATGGACACGTTAAATACGTAAAAAGTCCTTATACGAAGACTACGGGTTGGGGCCCTTCAGATGTCACCCCTGGGAGGCTCGATCAAAATTGAGGTGGCACCAAGGGAGCAACGTTGACACACCTGTATGGTGTTGCCAAATGATTCTTCATATTTCTTTTTCATCTTTTCCAGACCAACGACACAAAATGTCTTATTTACATTTTTTATCTAGTATTTATTTTTTACGTAGTTGCTGATTTTTCTTTCTGTTTTGATCTTATCCCATTATCTTCGAAATGGTCCTTTGTCCTCTCAAAGGTACGCGGCACTGTAATGACCAATAACCCGTACCAGGAGCCCAAACGTGCCCTCAATATCGGTACTGTAGCAACTGAACTATCTCAGTCATGTGAGGAAGTGTAATTTTAATTGACTTCTCTCACAGCCTCAATAATCGTACCTCAAATAGCTTAGTGCTGTTAAATTTATTCCTTCTAAATGGTCACTAATGGTTTCATCATTCAATTATTTAATGTAACACCTGATATTTATCCTTCGAAACGGTATTGAAGTTCCTTATCCGAAAATTCAGTATCCAAAATTATCAAAATCCAAAACATTTTGATAGCCAACATGACGCTATAAGTGTGAAATTCCACACAAGATCACACTTGAACATCAGTAGCTCTAACGCCCTGTTTGTAAATAACCATATGTTAACATAAAAGATATGCTCATATTTCTTTATGTGTATTTTAATTATTTTCTAGTGCTGGAATATTTTTAAAGACATAAATGACCAATAGAGCACATGATTGAAAAGAATACATGCCATCAAAAGTTTAGCTATCGGAATAGTATTACTGAAATTGTAAATTAAATCATTACTCAATAACTCACCTTATTCAACTTTCTTATAGTCACGAATACCAGAAATAATTAATTTGTCCGTGTCATAAAACTACTGCCAAATATTACCACGTATTAAATTTCGTACTTTCAGTAAATTATTTTTTATAATTAATGAATAATTTTGTCTGGCGTTTGATTTGGATTTACTTCAGATAGTGATCAGTGTGGCACTAAAATGTGAGATGTGGTACTAAAAATTATGATGCATTGGAAAGATGAAGGTGGAGCCACATTTAATACACTGGCGTGGCATTACAAATGGCCATAACTTGTTATTCTGAAAAAAAAATACAAAAGGAATGTGACAATAACAAGTCGATTTTTAAAATGAAGTACCTCATAATTTATTTTAAATTAAACTAGATGGGGCTTAGGGCCGGTTACATTAGGTAACATCGTTGGGTTATCTCCATATCAGCCATGAATGATCAGGAGGCCGGGATCGAATCGCCGATATTTGCAGGAGAACTTTCGGCCTGGGCGTCGGAATCTGGAATGGTAGAAACATCTTTAGTTGGCAGGGGCTAGACGATATCTGTTTCTGCAATTCAAACTTCGCTCCTGTGCTGGCCCCGTCACGTGACTTGAAGAGGAAAACATCTGGAACTTGGCGACCCAACGGTCGCTAGCAGGCTCCGCCAAAGCTATAAGACAAAGGGTTATTTTGTGTGTTCTACGAGGGGAAGGGGATAAATGGAGAATCTTTTCACCAAGCGTTAGGCAACCCCTTTTAAGGGATTAACATTGGTATTTTCTGTTTCCGCTGATAAGCGATGAATGCTGATAACGTGACCAAAAGGGTGCACATTTGAGAAAGAAGTGAATGTCTGGGGGACTATATATCCCTGGTAAAATACTTAAGGGAACAGCTCCCTAATGCGTTTAAGTATTCGAATGGCAAAGCAGGCTTTAATAGTAATATTGTAGCAAAAGTTAATAAGCGTTTCAAAACGTTACGACAATCAGTAGCATTAGTATTTTTTTTAAACCAAATACTTGAAGACGTTTGCAATCCATAACGAGAAGATTTCTCTACTAATAAATAAATTCAGGAAATAAGTATGTAGGAGACAGTTGTGTAGGAACAAAAGCTCTGGTGTAATTTTAGCGATCAAATGATTTAATGCGACAAGATAAAGATAATTATAGTGTAAGATAAAATCCTTGGTCAGCATGAGCTCCGGTATCAGTCAAAAAAACTTTGATCTAATGCCAAGTACAATATAATAGAAATGTGCAACAAAAGGGCATTCAAACAAATATTTATTTCCGAGAGGGAGCCATGATATGCACTTGATGTTAACAGACGTATATTCATACATTTGCAGGAAAAAAATACCAAAAAAATTTCAGGTAGTCTCTTTTAACGAAACTACCGAGGATTATTAACGTAGGATTACTTATCGTTGTTTACCTCGATAACTTACCTCGTTTTACCTCGATCGTATATATATATATTTATATATATATATATATATATATATATATATATATATATATATATATATATATATATATATATATGTATATATGTATATATATATATATATATATATATATATATATATATATATATATATATATATATATATATATATATATATATGTATATATGTATATATATATATGTATATATATATATATATATATATGTATATATATATATATATATATATATATATATATATATATATATATATGTATATATATATATATATATATATATATATATATATATATATATATATATATATATATATATATATATATATATACATACGCGTACAAGTATCACAAAAAACGGACGCGTTATGCACGCACAAAAAAACAGCTCTGCGAACGACCAACAAAAACATGATCGGGGCGCACTGAGGAAATTTGCATATGAAAGAGACAAGACACCAATCACTGATGTAAACACAGATCGGGCAAAAAAAACTATATTTCGATTACATATTTTTTTCACATCGGTGCCATCATAGGCCGTTCGCAGATCTGTTTTTTGTGTGTGCATAACGCGTCCATCTTTTGTGATACACGTACCGTTCCAACGCTATTTAGGGTTTTCGCATGCGCTGTGCATTTTGCGACGGGAAAAAGTGGGCATTTGTATTCGAAAATTTCGAGTTTTTGTACCTATAACCGTAACCGTAAGCGTAACGTGGTTGCCGTTCACAGAATCCCGACCTCTGAATAACTATATCTGAAATCTCATCTCGATCGGTTGAACGGAACAGCCGCTAGAGGTCCATATACCGGCAAGGTTTTTCTATAACCACCCTGTATTACGATAATGGTAATGCATTATGATACCTTTCTTTCTTAAATAAGGATGCGGGAGCATATACTGGAGTTTTATTTTGACAATCTAAAAGAACGACATGTATTCCTGTATTTAGGGCACACAGAATATTTCGACAACCAAAATGCAGCGGATTTAGCGAAATGTTTACGAGCATATATTTAACTGCAGAATACATATATATGCAAAATACTTATATATCAGTAAAAACATACATTACATTTTATATTTAAAGTAAAATGGAAGAATTATATTAAAAATTTAGTTTATTCTAGCAATTTAATTATTTTCGAAAACTTCTTAAATATTTGATACTATATGTCAGTTATGTAGACTTTTCTAAAAATCTTTTAAATTTTTCCCTTCCAAATTTTGTATGGTAACATATAAAATATATCAGTTGATAATAATACGGAGTATTTTGCTTCTAGGTGTAGTGAAATTGTAGTGACATTGAAAGTAACAAAATATATGCAATTAAAATGTCTATGTTTTTTGAAGTTTTCCACTAACAAATGGTTCATTTAATTTTTTTACTAACCTAGAAACAAAATACTTCGTATTATTGTCAACTAATATATTTTATGTTACCATACCAAATTCAGAAGAGATAAATTCAATAGACTTTTAGAAAAGTTAGGTAGACTTTTCTTTAAAAAAGAAAAAAAGGTAAGCAACGATAAGTAATCCTACTTTAATAACCCGTGGTAGTTTCGTTAGAAGATACTACCTAAAATTATTATGTTTTATAAATATAGTTTGTTTGTTTTTTGACATTAATTGCATACATTGACCATTGTATTTAATTTGAATATTTTCTACTTCATTATTTTGTCGATAAAAACATCCGTTTCTAATTTTTTTATAAAACTATTTTTTTCACATGTATATATATATATATATATATATATATATATATATATATATATATATATATATATATATATATATATATATATATATATATATATATATATATATATATATATTTATATATATATATAT